>JAVBJF010000439.1:255986-279860 GCA_033439095.1 Pseudococcus viburni | reverse complement strand
ACAATGATTTTTGTAATTCACCAGGAAATTTCCAAACTAGATAAAATTCAAATTTATTTTAGGCGCGGAATAATTTTTTAATTTATCCTAGAACTTTCCAGATAACGAAATCGGTAATTTACCCAGTTATTTCCATACTTAGATATATTTCAAAATTGTTTTAAGCGCAAAATAATTTTCAAATCTAGGCGGGAAATTTGAAAAAAAAAAATCAGAAAAAAAAACGACTTCAGTAATTTACCAGGTAATTTCCAAAATGCAGCGACTTTCAAAATTTTTTTGAGCGGAATAGACTGTTTGCCTAACATCAAAAATGAAGGGACCAAGGGTCATTGTCATTTGGCGGAAATTTCAAATTTTGGCGGGAAAATTTTTTTTTTGGGCTTTTTGGGCTTGCGACTGATGACGTTTTAGCCAGCATCATGACGTCACGGTAATTATGACGTCACGGGTAAAATCACAGAATTCAAATTTGGTAATTTACCCCGGTAATTTCCAAAACCCAACGCTTTTCAAAAATTTTTTGGGGGGAAAATTTTTTTTCAAATTTTGGCGGGAAATTTTTTTTGGGCTTTTTGGGCTTGCGACTGATGACGTTTTAGCCAGCATCATGACGTCACGGTAAATATGACGTCACGGTAATTACCGTATTGGTGGGCAACGGTAATTACGGTAATTACCCGGTAATTACCGGTAATTTACCGGTAATTAAAAAAGTCGCCAGAACCAGTATATTGTATCTACTGAGATAGTTGGAAATCAGAAAGATAGTTGGAAAGCTGTAGAAATCAATCGGAAATATGTACACGGATTATTAGACGGAAAGTTAGATGGAAAATTAGACTGAGCGTTATATGGAGTTTTAGACAGTTACATTTTTAGATTATGACATAATGCCATAATGTTAGACTGGAAGAAGTTAGATGGAAAGTCAGATGAAGCATTATATGGAGCGTTAGACAGTAATATTTTTAAATTAAGACATAATGACATTATGTTAGACTCAAAGAAGTTAGATGGAATGTTAGATGGAAAGTTGGACAGAATGTCAGACAGAAAATTGGGAAAGATTCCCGGGAAAATGATTGTCTGAGAGATAGTAGTTGGGAAGATGCGCTAGTTTGGTAGAGGCACAGCACTAGAAGTAGAGTGTATGGTGCATCCCTCTCCTTAATGGTAATCAAAAGTGTCTTTAGACCTGTGTGATAGCGGTAACACAGTAACTAAATGAAGCTGCCATACCTTAAGGGCATTGAAAGAAGTACATCCCGTGTTGGATATAAGTTGATGAACATCCTGAAGAATTATATTAAATTTGAGAGTACGGTATATCTTACTGACATATCCATGTTCTAAGATTTTTGCTTTAAAGCAAAAAACGCGTTCATTTTTTTCAAAAGGCGGTGCCCTTTGAGAACCCATAGCTCCCCCCCAACTTTACCTGGGGGGCTCAAATTTTTTTTGGGTAGTCTCCCATGGTGACCCAACAATCCCAGTGAATTTGGTCAAAATCCGAGGTATGTTTTTTTTCGTGCTCCACCCTAATAATTATATAGGTAGTTAGGTACCTATTAGTTTTGTTATCTGACGGTGATAACGTCTTCGTATTTTATTTTTTTACGGCATCTTTCTTATCCCAACTTACCAGAGTAAATTTCAAGAAAAATATTGGCAGCGATCATGCCTACATCCAGGCGCGCCCGGGAGTTGGAAAAGTAGTGTGGCAAAATTTATAAAGGGGCCCCAAAATTTTTCTCTTCAAAAAAAGTCTTACGAATTTCCATAAGTGTAACCAATTTTTTACGGACTTGTTTTTGCACGAACATAATTGAAAATTTTGAAATTTAATTTATTCAGGGACGAAACAGACTGACTTCGACGAGAAGGGCGGGGTTAGATGACACGAATTTGCCGACCAAACTAAATTTTAAAGGAATTAAACTCCTCCCCTCCTCTCATTCATTTCAAGATTTTGTAATTTCATCGTGAATATGAGGGAGAAAAATTAGGTCCGAGCGAAGCGAGGGCAAAAATTTAGAAAACCTTAAATTGAAGGTACCATAAAACAGTGTTTCGGATTAATAAACTTCAATAAGAAACCAGTCACTTTTACTTTGAAATTATTATTTAAAGGAGAAATATGATAAGGACAAGCGCAGCGAGGCCAAAGTTTTTGAAAATTTTTAATTTGGGAGGTGATTTCACTAATGGATCTGATTTCCAAGAGGGGACGTTCTCCACCAACATTTTTTTCAAGGACTTAGAATAAGGTTTCTTGATACCCCTGATTTTAATTTTTAAACTTAAAATTTACCGACTTCATTTATCAAGTAGATACTATGGCGTCGCGTCGGAAGCTTGACTTGAAACGACAGAAAGATTTTCGAAGGAGGAAACTTTTTTTCGCATTGCTGACTCAAATAATTCATACAATTGTAATTTTGTTTATGCCCAAGCGAAGATTTGAAAAAATTGTGTGTCTAATGCTAAAAAAAGGCCGTATTCATCAGTTGGGACAATGACAAATTTTCTCAACTAATGTGTTAAAATGTCCAATTTTCCCAACTCACAAGTAAAAAATAAAAAATTCCTCCTGGGGAAGCTCCCCTCTCCCCTGTCGGTACGTTACTGATAAAATGTTACAGCCGCGTTTCAAAACGGTGCATTTGCGTTACTCGACAATCTTCAAAAAAGTAGTTATGTACAATAATAATGTACGTTGAATTTTCTACAAAATGGCTATCTTCGTTTTTCGAGTAAAACGCGGTTTCAGCCCAAAAACACCCCCGCAAAAACCCTTTATAGGAAAATATCGTTTTGACTCGGCGTCTTAAAATTTACGCCAAAGGCATACAAATAGACGAGTACCCTACTGACGTCACGGACATGCGCAGTTGGTGAAATGGAACATTTTCACTGTTATCGCTGCGTTTACGGCCCAAACAAACGAAAAATACACAGGAAAGATTCGTTTTTTTCAAATTTTGAAAAAAAATCACATATTAGAAAAAAAATCATGTATTTATCTATATTCTACGTAAAAAATTCTATCGTTTCGTACCATCAAGTTCGAATTTAAAGATTATATTTCGTAAAAAATTGAGATTTTTATGCCCGGTCTTGGATTAATTCTGGCTCCATCCAGTTTGTTTGGTGCTTCGTAGACAAAATCAAAAAGCATTTTTTTATTGTTCATTATTGAAAATTGTGTAAATTTGCTGTATTTCAATTTCCAATAACATAATTTTTCAAAATAAAGCAAATTTATAAAATTTTAAGCAATGAACTTTGTCTACGAAGCACTAAACAAACTGGATGGAGCCAGAATTAATCCAAGACCGGGCATAAAAATCTCAATTTTTTACGAAATATAATCTTTAAATTCGAACTTGATGGTACGAAACGATAGAATTTTTTACGTAGAATATAGATAAATACATGATTTTTTTCTAATATGTGATTTTTTTTCAAAATTTGAAAAAAACGAATCTTTCCTGTGTATTTTTCGTTTGTTTGGGCCGTAAACGCAGCGATAACAGTGAAAATGTTCCATTTCACCAACTGCGCATGTCCGTGACGTCAGTAGGGTACTCGTCTATAAAGATAGAACTTTTTGGTTTGCGGCATTCGATTCCTTATAAAATTTCGAGTTGTTAAAGCTAATTTTCAAACTTTTTGCGCCCACGAGGGGTGAGCCAAAAGTGTAAATAAAAAAAGAGAAAGGCATTTGATCAAGATATTTCAAATATTTTTTTTAGGAAAAAAAATTTAAATTAGGTTCCAGAGGGTATTCGGAGCTTCTGAATCAATTTCTGGGGTCATTTTTACCTCAAACCCAAACCAGATCCCACAAGAGCGAGGGGGAGGGGTCAAGGTATCAAAAATATCGAGTGTGGTATCAAATTCTATGTTTTTTTACCCGCAGAGCCCGTTTCCGATGTCATGTTATCAGAAAATACAAAAAAGGTTCATGGGGAGGTACGGTGAGGAGGGGTCAAATTCAAAATTTATCATAATTATCAAGTGGGGTGTCAAAATGTATGTTTTTTAACTCCTAGAATCCATTTCTGAGGTTATTTTCACTTTTGACCTCAAACCAGAACCCATAGGGGCGGGAGGTGAAAAGAGGACTCCAAAATATCGAGTGTGATGTCAAAATCTATGTTTTTTTGGCTGTAGGTGAGTTGATTCCCAAAGAAATATTTGAGTAAAAACACAGGGGAATTAATTCCCATTTTTTTTTTTTTTGGAGATGTACGAATTGATTCCCCCCTTTTCAAGGGCGACTGTGCGAATTGATTCCCATTTCTTTGGCAGGGTATGTATGAATTGATTCCCACTTTATTTTCCAAAAAAGGAATTTTTCAGGAGAGCGAATTAATATGCACAAAACGTTTCTACGACTTAAAATTAGGTTCAGCAAATGTTGGTTTGTTTCAAAATGTGGATTTGGGGCCTACAGAGCCGGTTTCACTCCAGTTCTCAAGAATTGAAATGAAAAATTTTCCTATCCGGGTGCGCTTATTTATGCTGGGAAATTTTTTAATCGCAGTTTCGGGAATAAAATTTTATGAAAAAAGCAATGGTGTTATTTATTTTGGATTTAAAAAATTATTTCAACATCTTTTTTATGTTTTTTAAATAAAAAGCTCGAAAACTTCGAAGATCTGTGATTTAAAACATATGTAGATATGGGAAAATTTTTCATTTCAATTCTTGAGAACTGGAGTGAAACCTGCTCTGTAGGCCCCAAATCCACATTTTGAAACAAACCAACATGTGCTGAACCTAATTTTAAGTCGTAGAAACCTTTTGTGCATATTAATTCGCTCTCCTGAAAAATTCCTTTGTTGAAAGAGGTTGGGAATCAATTCGTACATACCCCTGAAAAAAAAGGGGGATCAATTCGTATATACGCCTGAAAATAAGGGGGAATAAATTCGTACATACCACTGAAAAAAGTGGGAATCAATTCGGACATTTCAAAAAAAAAAAAAAAATGGGAATCGATCAGAACCTTTTTCAAAGCTAGGAATCAACTCACCAACTCCCGTTTTTTTACTCGCAAAGTTTGTTTCCGATATCATTTCATCGAAACCCCAAAAAAGGACCCATGGGTGAGGTGGTAGGGAGGAGCCGAATTCAAAAATTTTCATAATTATTCTTGTACGTAACTACTTTTCTGAAAAAATGCGTTTTCGTGGAGTTATAAACAAAAAACCCATTTTGGGGGGTTCAACCCCTCAGGAGAGTCCGGTGGCCTTTGAAAACCAGGACCTCTTAGAATATCATTTGATACGGTGTCCTGAGTAAATTAAGCCAAAAAACTTTTGATGGGAATTATTTTTGTACTTTGCCATTTTTTTTTTATCTAATTGCACTGGACTATAATTCTTCAAATTAATAATTTATATTGACACATAAATTATTTTTGAAAACTAAAATCTATCAGTACTTACTAAAACAATCGCCAAAGTTGTTTTTTCCCTCTCCTGAAAAATTTACATTTTGTGACTTCCATTTTTTTTGCTCTCGAGTACAGATGTCATCGCAGATAGGATACCATCGCCGCCGGAGCCTACACAAATCATGTTCGGCCCTGGCGGGTATTCTGAAGCTGTCGGAAGAGGAGGAGAAACATCATACGATAACTCGATGTCAGAATTGATTAAATCTACTAAATACATCGACATCACCAAAGATGTCATAACTACCATCGTTGAAATACTGCAAATATTCGACGATACGACATTTAAAAATTCATCGGAAAATTGGAATGTTTACGAATACAAAGCAGATGCAGCAGGCGAAGTGAAAAATCGCCAATATGAACATATAAAATATTCGTTTTTCAACACATCCAAAAATGAAACTTCTGTTCCGCGTTCGGACAACATTAGTTGCAATTTTCATCATACTTTACAGGTAAGCTGATATTTTCATTGTGTAAGTAAAACCTATCTCACTATATTAAGTAGCATAAGTATTAGCAAACTAAAGCTCTGGATTTTATAGTGATATGTGACCACGGCAGACAAAACCAACATTATGGTGTCAAAATGTCAATTTTCATTTTTTCCGAAATTTTATTCTCAAAAGCCTTAAAATTCAGTAGAAACCAACGTGAAGTCCCAAAATTGAAAATTAAATTTGCAATGAGCAAAAATGTAAAGTTTAAAAAAAAAAAAAAAAATGTGATAGGCTCCGGGCTCTAGAAACTCTGGGGCTACACACATGATGGGATCAAATAAACGGTACACCAACTTCAATACACACCATGTATTACTCCATTGTCATGAAACCGATATACGTGTAAATTTGAGCCGACACTCACGTTATTTTAGTTGAAAAACCGGGACGAATGTTAGTTTTGCCGCTGAGGGCCTTGCGAATGAGTAAGAGCATGGCCTGTCCGGTCAGACTTCCATGCAGGTACTAAAGTTTTTGTCCATTGTTTTACACAAGGTAAAACAATTTTTACACAAGGTAAAACAATGGCTAGTACCGGGTAGGCCACCATCTCATTCTCGCCTCCTCTTACCCTTGTTCTCTCCTCCGTTACTAGAGAGAGTCAGGGTGGGCCAAGTCTCCACGTTACAAAAAGCATACAAAAAACATACAAAAAACATTCAAAAAATTGCCGTAAGTGAATTAATCGCACAGTTCTATTCACAAAAAGCTACCTAGAAATAGTGCTTAAGGTTACTTGTAGCTCATTTTAGTTAAAGAATACGGTTAAAACGTCATACAAGCACGGAAACCCCTCTTTTTTATCAGTATCGCACTGTAAACTTTAAAAGCTTGTATCTCGAAAAGTTGTTTTCGGACATAAGGGTGGTTTTGTCTGCCGGAGTCACATATATCTAGATTACCCACAGGGGTGACCATGGGGATGCCCCGAAAAAGTCTGACTTTTTCAAAAAAAGAAAATTGCCAAACGGCAATTCGGAAAATTTTACAGTTCTAGTACCACACTAAAAATGTTAAAAAATACATTATGAACTTGAAAATTCCACTGTTGTGCCCATTATTGTCGCTAATGTATTGTACAGATCAACGCAGAATCTTTAATTGTACCTCCCGATTTATCAACAATTACTTCTGCCTGAGGAAGTTAAAGATCCAAAATTTAAAAAATCAGGCGTTGTTTTGAAATTATGACTAGGGTAGATAAAAAAAAAACATATCCTAGATTAAGTATAAAGCGGGTTGAACTGTAGCATATTGCGAATTGATGAATTTTTGATTTTTACCCAACTCAGATCGTTTATCCTACATTTTCAGGTGAACACATTTAATTACAAAAAAATTCTAGCGCTGGGCAATTTCACATATACATATAACTCATCCAAAGATTCCATTTCAAGAGATGGTGTCGTCAACGTGCACATGAAGAATGTAGATATTTCTACAGAATTAATTATAAAAAATACATCAGAAGCGAGTATTGATTACTACACGAATATAATTCATGAAGAAATTACTGCTGTGGTAGGTATGGCAGGGCTAACAAAAAAACAAAACAAAAAAAAACCAATTGGGATCCATATTTTGAAGTATTCTTATCTATGGTTTATGCCTCCTGGCTTCAAGGACCACGGAGCTGGCAGGTGAAACTTTGTAAAGGAAAAAAACCACGTAATTTTGTGTGACTTTTATGAAGTGTCATTTGCATGGTATTTCGATTACCCCTTAAAAAATTCGTTCTGAGACATTAATCTATTTTGCCTTCATCTCCAAATTTTTTCTCAATATTTTTCTTTTAAAAATTTAATTTTTGTAATTAACATTTTTTCTCAAAATCTTTTTCAACTCGAAAATTTTACCTCAAATTTTTGTCAACTACAATAAACTTTTCCTCAAAATATTCCTTTTTACGGTTTCAAAAAATTTTGTTTTAAATTGGAAATTTTCATGGAAATTTTCCATTTTTTTCAAATTTAAAATTGTTTGAACTAAATTTTTCAAAATTTATGGTGGAAAAACAGCTTTTATTTCAAAACATTTCAAGATAAAATTTTACAGTTAGAAGAAATATTTGAAAAAAATTTGACTTAAATTGAAAAAATTTTTGAAGATGAAATTCAAAACTGAAAAAATTAAAACAAACTATGATTTGATAAAAATTTTAGATAAATTTTGGAGTTGAAAAATATTTTGGTTGAAAAAAAATGAAAAAAAAAAATGCTGAAAAAATTTGCAGTTGGAAAAAAATTGTACTTCTGATTTCATTATTTTCACCAGAGTTGAATTACTTCCTCAAATACCTCAAAATCGAGTCATTTTTATCATCGTTAAGGTTTCAAAAATTCAATCCCAGTGCTACAAACTGCATTACTATATTATAGGTACACAATTTTTATAAAATTCCATTTGGCAGCTACGCTGCTACAATTTCCAAAAAAATAAATACATATCTATAAATTCATTTTTGTAGCCAAAAAATTTGTGACTGCTTTTTAGGTCATGCATTAGGTAACTAAGAATTTAAAATTTTTATAAAAAATCACGACTTAGGTTTTAATTTTTAGAAAAGTCATTTGAAAAATTTCATCGAAATATACTCTTTGAGATTAAAAAAAAAGTAGATTTAAGTTTTAAACAATTTCAGCGAGAAATCAGAATTTGGTAAAAAATTAATGCTTAATTTAGCGATTTAAATTTGTCTCCGCCCTCCCTCTTTGCAAGATAAAAGTAGCTTCCTACCTATTTTAAAGTCAATGGATCAGGGAAGTGCAAAAACTCGAATGTACTTCTTCATGGATGTAATTGAGGCATCATGCATCGGAACACCCAACTTTTTTTTAAATTAGTACCTACCTGAGTCGTAATTTTTTAATAAAATTTCAACTACGTATTCAATGCGAGACCTAAAAAGCAGTCAAAAATTTTTTGGTGACAAAAATGAATTATACCTAGGCATTTATTTTTTTGAAAATTGCAGCAGCATAATTGCCAACTGGAATTTTATTGAAAACTACCAATACCTACCATGGCCACTATATACCCATTAAAATAACGTTTCAGATCTTGTTAAACGATGACAATCGGTTGGTACGAGAAAAACGTATATACCTAGGACACGAACTTTCTGATTCGTTGATTACCTTAATAAAAAATCAAATTAAAAATACGATGAAAATACCGATTCGTGCGATATACAGTATTTGCAAGGAACCAATAAGAATCCTAAAAACGAATCATCCAGAATTCATCGAACAATTACCAGAGAATCAGTATTACTTTGCAATTGATCGCGGTTCGATTGACGTCTCAAAATTACTTAATCGATCTCAGGTAATCGACGTATTTGTCCAAGGTTTATCGAACATCAAATCTATACACGTTTCGTATCCAGACTGGATCAACGGTGACATTGTTCACGAATTACGAATGGAAAACTTGAAAGGAAATTTTATATGGGTTCAATATTCAACAGAGCTGACTGAACTCTCCTTCGAAATAGATTTTATTTTATTAACCGTGAAGAAAATAAAAAACAAAATCAAAGAAATTCGGATAAGAGCTGGAAATTTCTTAGTTGTTCCACTTACATCGAATGTTACACCACTGACTGAAAACCAGAGTGCTCATATAAAACAAGAATTTGAATCACTCGCAGCGGCTTTCTTTTATGAGAGAATTTCTGGTGATTTTGCAACCAGATTCAAAAATAATCCGCCATCAAATTCCACTCATTTCATACTTCTCAACGGCACAGAAAACACACCAGTTCAACCGTCACAATCTTATCTATCCGATGAAGACAACATTGGGGAATCGTTGGTTCGTGCCATTGCTGAAATTTTACAAAAATTTCACAAAGATGCGATGCAAAGTATAACGAAACATGTGAACAAAAACATAGTGAATCAAGGACGGTTTTCCAATTTAGAAATGTCAGCTACGATTTTCAATGTCCAAGAAGAAATTTGCGACTTTACAAATTTAATTAAGGTAGGTATCTATATTTATTGTAAATGTAAAGTTATTGCAATTTTAACTGGATCCTAATTATTGCATGTTTACTCACCAATTTTGAATTAGTAAAAAAATTACTGATGAACAGTCACAATGACAGAATAAAAAAAAATTGATACTTAGTTACAGTGAAATTCTTAGGAAAACCTGCACCTAAAATTTACTGATTAATTTTCAGTGAATTTCATTGATTTTTTTTCGTTTTCTTTTCAGAGAAAATTCTTTCATTAATTTCTCCTAATGCTGCAATCTTTAATGGTGTATCAATAAATTTCATTAATCTATGAATGAAGTTGTATGTATCATGCCCATTTTTATTTATAGATAAAATATGATGACGTTTGGATCGAGTTAAAAGGAATAATCTTAGGAAGTAATAACGATAAATCATACGATCCTAAATCCGAGAATATTCCATTCGCAGTTAATATTAATAGTTTGGCTGTATCAAGATTACAAAACAGTGAAGAATGTTTGGCTAATATTGGCGACAACGATAAAACAGTAAGTACTTGTAGACTTTAACGCAAATAGCTTTAATACAAGGTCCGCCAACTAGAGGTATCACATTTTAACATTCAATAGCTCCTTGAAAAATGAGTTAAATTTAATTTTTTTTTCACGAAAATGTACAAAATTTTAGGGAGTTTTTCATACATCAGGAGTCAATTCATGTAAAGGTAGGCAAACGAATAGAAAGGCGTCCCCTGCAAAACCAAGTTCATTTTCGGAAGACTTGCTTCCAAAAAAGTTGAATTTCTAGCTGAATGAAGCATCATACGAAAAAAATGATAGAAGCTAAAATTTTAGAAAATTAATTTTTTTAATATAAAGCAGTTACATTTTTCTGGGATTCACTGTTTTCGTGGTATTCTCCAGTGAAGTTGAAAGTTGAAATCGTCGAATCTCAGTTTTCAAATTCACTTGAAAATACCACGAAAACAATAACTCCTAGAAAAATTTTGACCACTTTACGCAAAAAGGAAATTTAATTTTCAACAATTATTTTGGTGCTCATCATTTTTTTCGTAGGACGCTTCATTCGCCTATAAATTCAACTTTTTTGAAAGGAAGACTTTAGAAAATTAACTCGATTTTGCAAAAAAGACGAAAGTTCTTCGTCAGGAAACGGTGCAGTGGCCAGTCGTTCACCTACGGGCGTCAACTCCTAGTCTTAAGGTACAAAAAATAGGCTGATGTGTTCTACATTCTCGTGAAAAAATTTAAATTTGATTTATTTTTCAAGAAGCTATTGCGTTTTGAAATGTGATACTATGTGGTTAAATGACCTTAAAAATGAAAGGTATTCTTCTTTACACGGAGGCATTGTAACGTTTGATTATCATAAACAAAATTATTGCCAAAAAACTCCCATTTTTTGGATCTTGAATGCTACGTGGCTGAGAAAGGTGGAAAGCGGGGTAAATTATTTTTCAGTACTAAAAGTTTCAATGTTCAAGTTACTTACATCGAAAATGTGTTGATCTACCTACTTAATCAATTGAATTTCAGGTTTTACTCAACTCCACCACGTACCGCTATAACAAAAATGATAAACAAAACTTCAAAAGTGAAATTTTGTTATTTTTACAATCCGAAAGCGGTAGAATGGACAACTACACAGACAAGTTCTCTTACAACCTTTGTATGAATCCAGAAACGACCATCAAATCCACCAAAAATGAGGAAATCGTGGAGGTATATGTATATTCATTTCACTACTACGGAATCGTGAACAATCTGGTCGATACTACTTTTCACATACCTGTGAAATTGAACGAAGTCAAAGTATTCGGACTGCAGAATTTTGCATCGATCAACATAACAAAAGTATACGACGGTACAATATTTCGACTCGTAATGAGCGATTTGGAGTTTGTAATTAACTGGCAATATTACACTGGTGGCTCTTATCTAACCGAGTCCAAAGAAATGGGATTTAAAGCAGACTTTATCGAATTAACCGGAAAAATCAATGAAAATGGTACACAATTGGAGTTTACTGATGATTCGCGTCTCATTTTAATCATCCGCGGAGAAGCTCTACAGCCCAATGAATTGATAACGATGGAAAGAGTAAAAAATAAAATCAACGAGACGATTATATCTTCAATCCAACACTCGATTAAAGAAGCATGGAGAAATTAAATTATCTATTGATAATTGATACGTAGGTACAATGATTATAATAACTGTGTAGCTTACGCAGGGGCGTGACCACCGGGGGAGAGCTCTCGACCCCTCCTTTGACGTCAGGAAAGTACGAGAAAAAACTCCCAAATTTTCTCAAAGCTTCGCCCTTGCTTCGCTCGGGCATGAACGAAATCACAATTACATTTTTGAATTACATATTTGAATCAACTATGCGAAAAAAGGTTCCCTTCTGATATTTCAAGTCTCCATACCCACTTTGCACTCTCCCAAAAGCTTCTAACCCCTGACGTCACTGCTTGGATTTGTTGGGTATTTTTGTTTTGTTTTTAAGGTCAAAATAATTAGTATGTAAGTTGTTTATTCCAAAATTGCATTTTCATTTGTTTTTTTTAAACATGCTGTGCAAATCGCATGAGAACTTTATAAATTTTGAATTTAGTGTTTTTATAGTAAAAGAAAATTTAATGTGGGGGGGGGGGGGGGGGTTGTTGTTGAACTCAAAATTTATGAAATTTGAGATCCCCTCCATGAGAAATTTCGGGCAACGCCACTGAGCTCACTTATATCTAAGGTCAATGTTTTTAATTGAGTTATTGTTTGTATTTAAGTATGTTACCGTTAAAGTCGACTTTAACTAGTTATGGTAACGTCGACTTTCAAAAAGTGGAATGTTTAGGATTTGAAAAATGAAATGAAAACCATGGTATATTCTTTTGTAATAATTATTTGCAACTGTTTTTGAGTCAAAAATTAAAATTTCGAATTTTAATACCGTTTTTTTTTCTTTCTCTAATTGCTACATAATATGAGCCCAAATTTTTCCCAAGAAGTTCAAAAAAATGACATTTTTTTTAGCATTTTCAAGTTAGAATTGCATATTTACCTACTTTCAATTAATAAAAGTATAATATTTACAACCTGGAACATATTCCACTCATACAGAAATGTTTTGGTTTTAATAGCTCGAAATCCCATTTTTTCAATTTTTCTAGATGAAAATGCATACTTATTTTTTCAAATCAAAAACTAGAAAAAAACATAATTTTGGCAACTTTAATTTTTAGTAGATGCGGAATTGCGGATCCTCAACTTCAACTGAATGTTCACTGTTAAACTCTATTGCGTTTAGTTAACTTTAACGGCTCCTCAATTCTTCATTATGGCCTTTTCCGGTAAAGTTGACTTTAACTAAGTTAACGTCAACTTTAATAGATATTCAACTTTAATTGTAACATATGCATATAAACTCCTGTAATCATCCAAATCTAAAAATTTTGATTTTAGTGATATTAATCACGCTAAAAAAATAAGAAAAATTGAAATTCTCGACCTAGAGTTTTACAGAAATTTCTTTGAGGTGTTCTCGATGATCCGTGTCCTCAATAAAAAAGGTGTTCTCAATCAGGGCCATTAACCTAAAATTGATACCGAAAACCTCCGAGTTTAAATATGTACTTACTTACCCATTTATTTTTTATCACGAATTTATGCATTTAAATTTTAAGCAAATAAATTTATTCAAAACCCGCAAACTTTTCTACTGACGATTTTTTCAAATGAAATCATATCGAGGTTATTTTTCAAATACTTGGAAATTTCCTTCACTTGAAATCAATTTTTCTAACTTTACAGACAATTTTTAATACCTAACATGCGATACCTATTCGGAGGCTAAACATTGAGTGCGAAGATAGCTGTTTTTTTTTAGAACTATATTTCCAGGTAATAAAAAATGATAGATCTTTATCATTACAAATAACTCGCAATAAGTTATAAAACTAAACAAAATCAGTTAGGGTGGTGGTACGGCGGCGAGGGTATTGGGAAAAAACGCAGCCCCGCTACTGCAAACACCTATTATAGTGTAGGCGAATAAGGAAATAAAAAAACATTTTAGCTAGCCAAGATTTTATCACCAAAAACTGTCGAGGGTGGTCCCTTGACTAACCTCTAAAAAGTCCGCACCCCCTAGACCCCGATTTTTATGGAGGCTCCACCCCCTCCAAAATGGCTTTTCCCGAATAACTTCTCAGGATTTGGTTTTACGGCAAAAGTAGTTCAGTACTGTTTTGTTCTACACTCAATTTCCAACATTTTTTGTATGAACATTTTTTTCGTACGACCAATAGCAGAGGAGATGGAGAGTCCTGAAGGAAGGGAGTTTTGGAAAATATATTATTTGAAAACGCGATAATAGGTATAAAATCGCACTAAACTGTATGTTTTGGGCATGAAAATAGTAGTATTATGTAAATTGATCGTATTAATACAACTTGACCCCCCCTTTCCCTCCCTATGTACTAACCCCACCTTACCCACTTGTTTTTATTTCGCACTAGTAATATGACTGAGGGGTGGGGTGGGGTGGACACATAGGAGGGGGAAAGATGATCAAGAAGCATTTTTACCCTCTTTTTTCTCCCATGTATACACCTTACCCCACCCCTCAGTCATATTACTAGTGCGAAATAAAAACAAGTGGGTAAGGCGGGGTTAGTACATAGGGAGGGAAAGGGGGTCAAGTTGTATTAATACGATCAATTTACATAATACTACTATTTTCATGCCCAAAACATACAGTTTAGTGCGATTTTATACCTATTATCGCGTTTTCAAATAATATCATATTTTCCAAAACCCCCTTCCTTCAGGACTCTCCATCTCCTCTGCTATTGGTCGTACGAAAAAAATGTTCATACAAAAAATGTTGGAAATTGAGTGTAGAACAAAAAAGTACTGAACTACTTTTGCCGTAAAACCAAATCCTGAGAAGTTATTCGGGAAAAACCATTTTTGAGGGGGTGGAGCCTCCATAAAAAATTTAGCATGAGGTCTAGGGGGTGCGGACTTTTTAGAGGTTAGTCAGGAGACCACCCTCGACAGTTTTTGGTGATAAAATCTTGGCTAGCTAAAAATGTTTTTATTTCTTAAAAATAGCGTTTATTCGCCTACACTAATTATTCTGATACCAACAAACTGGAGAATTCGTACTTATCGCTCGATCTTAAAAACTATTGCACCTATTTTAATGATTTAAAAAATTCAAAGTCATTTCCGAGTTGGAATTTTTTTAATATATGACTTTGAAAAAAATTCAAGAAATCCACGTTGAAAAAATGCTTAGTACCTACTAAAATTTTTTCCAATTTAAAAATTTTTCAAGCTGTGAAATTTTTTTATTTTAAATTTTCTCAAAATTTTCAGCTGGGACTTTTAAAAATTTTTCAAATTCACTTATTTTTTAATCTCTTTGAATTCGAAAATTGTTTCCAATAATTTAAATTTCAACTTCATGTTTTTCAATATTTCTTTTGACTAATAAGCAATTGAAAAAAATTTGAAAAATTATGAAATTGAAAAAAATTTGAAAAAATTAAAATTGGTAGTTCAGAAGAATTGTGAAGTGGGATAAATTTTTTTTAAATTTAAAATTGAAGAAATTGAAAAAATTTAAACTCGAAAATTGAAAAAAATTTTGTATTTGGATAAAATTAAGAGTTTTGAAGTTTAAAAGTCGAAAGAATGGCGCTGGAGAAAAATTTTCCAAGTCCAGAAATCAATAATTTTTTCCAGAAGGTGAAATTAGTGCAATCTCAGTCTAGATCTTTGGTGATCTTGTACTTAAATCAAAGATATACCTAAGTAACGAAAAATGGAAATAACGTTACTTACAAAATTATTACCTACGTTACAGCATTTTTTCGTAACAAAACGGAACTCAAAATCGTAGTACTTTTTAACGTAACGAAAAAAAAAATTCGTTATGACATCACTGCTAGGTAGTGCACTGAATTAGAATTTGATTTTACAATTGCGGTGAAGAAATTGAAAGGAGCATTGTTTCTGCTTTTTGTACCTTACTCATGATCTGTAGGAATTCGAGTCTCGTAAAACATTCATTAAAAAATACTTCCTCGAAAAACGTAACTTTTCCATTAACTCGAACACAAGTAAGGGCTCGAAAAAACCAACTTTCCACATACCTATTTTTTCGAACCTCTCATCACTTTGATTTATTTGTCAAGTATGTCCTTACAAAAAATAACTCATAAGTAGTGCCTATATCTCAAAGTTGAAACTTTATAGTTCCTCTTTAGGTTCCTTTTTCAATCCGATCATTTTTTCACGCATATCAGCAAGCTAAGTTATTTCAAAGTTACCAACTTATATTTATTTCGTCCTATATTATCTCAAGGTAAAAAAATTAAATACGAAAAACGATATCCGAGATGTCAAAACTCATCTCGTAGGCAAAACTTCATCCCGACGTAATTATTAATTCTGTCATATTTTTTCATCGTGTCTCAAACAAGTACGTACTCGCGAAACACCCCTCGAAAAAAATAACTTCGTCCTTGAAACACAGAATGCAAAAACTCAACCGAGACAATAGTAACGTGAATTATTAAAATTCGAAAAAAATCGTAATTCGCGTCACGAAAATTTAATAATAAATGAAAAATTTCGCGTTTGCTTTTCTCCGGAGACTATTACCGAAATAAAATTCGCTCCGAGGCGGTTTTCGTTTTAAAGCTGATAAAAGAAAACGTTTTACATTCTGTACTTACTTTCCGGCGTTTACGAGGAACGGACGATGTTGTAGTTTATGATAAAAGGCTGCGATAGACCAGGCTACGCCAATTCCTAGGAAGACGTTAACAGCATTGCTCCCAGTCACATTTCCCACCGAATTATCGGCCGTGCTGTCCTGAATCGCTGCCACTTTGCTGGCAAACGTATCTGAAAAATGGTCAAAATAGGCGCAAAAATTATTATTTTTCGTAGCCCTTCTGTGATCGAATAAAAACAAACCTTTACCTGGTACACTGGTGCCCAATGCTACGAATGTAACAGCTGTCACTGAATCTTTTAGACCAACCGTGCAACCGAAATGCGAAGCTAGATCACCGATTACTGCCGTCAAACATCCGATGAAAATTATCGAAACGACGAAGCACAAATACCCCGAATACATGTCTGAAACAAAAAGTAAATATTCGGTAATGTTTGGCTGCTGAGGTTCTCTTATCAGCGTAGCTAATTTTTTCATCTGTTTATAAATTATAAGCGAGTATTTTTTTTCTAATCAGACGTCGATTTTTTTATTATTCGTAATTTTTCGTATTATTTAATTCCATTTCTCGTAAAAATGATTATCAGTTGTCGTCGACGGCCTAACATTACTTGCGATGTAAGTACGGCACTTAATTAAATAGATGGTCGACAGATATCCATTATTACTATTATTTCGAACCATTTTAAGTCATATTTTCATCATTCAAACGTTTCTATGACCATTTAACAGGTCAAAGAGTTTCTAAAACCGTTCAAGCTGAAAAATGATAAAATCTGCGAAATAATGAATCGTTTAGATCAAGACATAAAAAAAGCTTTATCCGGTGATAAAAGTGCAGCGACTGAATGCTATCAAACCTACGTACAAGATTTTCCAACAGGCAACGGTAAGCTCGGCGATTATTCATAGAACGACGCGATCCGCCAACTGAATCTCATCACAATAGTTTTGCATGTTAGCGTTGTGATGTTTTATTTTCATTGATTATTTTTCATCTTTCAACGTTTCATTTGACAATAGGTAGTTTAGAAAATAGTGTCTCTTAATTTGATTTTATCAAAATAAGGATCGTAAAGAGAGGAAATGAAGGAAGACAATTTCTAAATCATTTCAAAGTTGATCTTGATTTCACCGGGGTTTCTTTTCCAGAATAATGTTCACTTAATTTTTGATCAACGCGGAGAAGATGCCTAAAAAACATAGTCACTTCTACTAGAATAGCTCGTTTTGCGATTACTTTTTTTTTTCTAAATTTCCTTGACGAAGTTATCACTAAAGCTGTAGCTCGACATAAAAACAATCTGGTAAAAATTTCATCGATATTCGAAAATTTTTCATTCAAGTGAATTAAACATTAAGGTGGATCGAAAAAAAATCTTGGATTTTGACCAAATTTGATGGGGTGGTTTACTTTGAGTGGGAGACTTCATAAACAAATTTTGAGTCCCCGAGGGGTAAGGGGAGGGGAGCAGGATGTGCTCAAAGTGCACCTCCTTTTGAAAAAAACGCTGTTTTTTGCGTTTTTTAGCCAATTAAACTTGTGTGAGAAGCCTGATATTATGAACTCGAATCCATTATTTTTTTTTCAAGCGATTGGACCAATTTTTTCTCCCAATCAATAGAAGTACGTTTCGAATTTGAAGACATCGGAACATCACAATTAGCAACTGACTGCACTGACATACAAAATTTTCGAAGATTTTTTTCGAAATATACTTTCAGTGATTGAAAAAAAAAAAAAAAAAATACATAATATCTTCAGGCGAAAAAATAATCAATTCAAAGTCGATATAAATTCAATATTTTGGAATTTTATGATTTGCTGTTGGCTGCACTGGTGTACAAAATTTTCAATTTTTTTCAAAATTCACTTTCAGTGGTTGAAAAAAATTTTGTTCACCTACTCGATGAAAAAAAAAATCATTCCAGCTTAGTGATAATTTCATATTATTGAAATATTGCAATCTGCAACTTTTCAACCCCCTGGTAGCAGTCAGAGTTTTAATCGGAGAAGGATGGCGATGGTTTAGGGAGATGTAGAAACTCAAATCGTATCTTTTAAGTCCTACGAAGGTTTCTCACACAATTTTGATTGGCTAAAAAGCGCAAAAATAGAGTTTTTTTCAAAAGGAGGTGCACATTGAGCACCTCCTGCTCCCCTCCCCTTGCCCCTCGGAGGCTCAAAAATGTTTTGTGAAGTCTCTCACTCAAAGTAAACTACCCTACCGAATTTGGTCAAAATCCAAAATATGTGTTTTTTTTCGATCCGCTCTACTAAACATAAGTGAATACAGACATGTTTTACTCAAAAACATCATTGTTAGCCATTTCTCACCTTTAATTTAACCTACCTTAGAGTTACAAGCTAAAAATTAAAAAATGATTTCTTTTTAGCATTTCCAAGAATTTCTACACAAAATATGAAAAATTATTTTCGAACGATTTTTTATTGCAATGACTCTGAAAAGTATAGATATTTTTCACCAGATTTGTTTTTTTATAAATTTTGAACGGGGGGGGGGAGGTGTGGTAAAAAATCTCACCATAAAAGATATTTTCACGTAAAATTTATCCTTAAGTATATCATTTTTATAAATAATTCTTCAAAAATGACTTGTTATTCTCCACTTTGCTTACCTAAAAACAATTTGAAAACCTTGAAAATGAATGGATTTTTGAAATACCTGCGAAAATTGCACCAGTGATGGCAAAAAATCTCCACTATAATTTTACGGGGTACCAAATCATCACTTGAATTTAAAATTTACCCAACATTTAGAAAATAATTGAATTATAAAAGAATTAAAAAATGTCTAAAATCGCCAAATTTAAAAAAACTGTCAATCATTTTAAAATATGTGGTTGAATTTTGGAGAACTTTTAAATTATTAAAAAATTATTAAATTTAGAAAATCACATGCTTTCAATAAATTGTCCAATTTCAAAAACTGTCAATTTTTTCAACATCGTTAAATTTTAGAAAATTGTGAGTTTTTAAAGAATCGTCGAGTTAAAAAATTGCATGGTAAAATTTTTTAAAAATTTATTACGAATATTTTTGAAAAATTATTTCAAATATTTGAAAAATTTTAACTGAAAATTTTTTGATTTAAACACTTTTAAAATTCTATCAAACTTTTTACATTTTTAAGAAATCGTTCATTTTTTTAAAAAGTCAATAATTTAAAAAAAAAATTGTCAAAGTTTTGAAAATGAACAACATTGAGAACGTTGTCGATTTTTAGAAAACCGTCAAATCCTTTAAAATTGTCGATTTTTTCAACATCCTTAAATTTCAAAAATTACCAGTTTTCAAAAAATCGACAAATTTTAGCAAAATCAGAAAATTATCAAACTGTCATTTTCTAGAAAGTCATTGATTTAAAAAAAAAAAGTTTTTAAAATGAGTAATTTTTATAACTTCTTGAATTTTTTGAAACACAAGTATTTGAAAAGTGCTAACTTTCAAAAAATGATCAGTTTATTGAAATTGTCTACGTTGAGAAATTTGTAAATTTTTCAACATTAAATTTTTGAAAATTTCCATTTTGAAACAGGATCAATTTTTTTAAAATTTGCAAAACATAAAGAAGCGTTGAATTTTAGGAAACTGTCCAAGTTTTGAAAATCAAAAAATTGTTTAACAATTGCTTACTTGTAAAAAGTCATTTCAAATTTCAAAAAATTGCGGACATTCCAAATATTATTGAAGAGGGGGGGAGGTGTAGAGAGGTGAAATTATCACCAAGTCTCGTTTTTGAGTTTGGTCAAAACTTTTATAGCACGATCCACCTCCTTTCTCCTCCCTCTATATTAAAAAAAAGGTGATGGAGAAGCTTAACTACAATTTTGGTAAGATTTTTTGACATTCAATCCTCAATTTTTTTAAATTCAATTTTCAAATCGATTGTAAAAGGTTTTCAGGTGTTTTTCATTTTCTGGTTTCTAGTTTCTGGTTGAATTTTGGTATTTTTTGCAACACAGATCTCATTTACAAGAAAATTATTGAAAGTATTAGTTATTGAAAGTTCCTCCTCATATTTTCGTCTCCCCTCTGGTAATGATTACTCTCAGTGATTCAGAGAAAATCTAAATACCTACCGCAATAGTTGAAATTTTACCCAGAGTAAAAATAGATTCTCAAAGGGGAAACACATTTAACTTAAATCCACACGTACCGAAATATTGAAATCTCTTCAAAAATTTAACGTTGGTTAATCACCCAACTGTCTCCCTTCCGTTATAGACAGGCAGATAGGCGATTAATGATATTTTCTACCATCTTCCCTCTTGAATACAACTTTCGTATCGTTCAAGATTATTCAGCATATTTCAACTTCGATAAAATTTTCGCACGTAATTTATCAACTTTAATAATTCGCAGGCATAAGTTATCAAATAATTCAAAATGAAAGTACAGTAATCTAACACATTGATATTGGAATTATACGAATACCTAGCTACAAATCAAATTTTACTACGTAGAATTATTCAACCGTGAAAATAAACTTCGCACAACACTGTATGAAAACATAGATTTAGTTTAGGTATCCTTTACCTTTACCCATTTATATGTAATTTACGATGATTTGAATAGAAAAAGGCAAATATATAGCCTTGGACCTGGGAGGAGCGCATTTCAGAATAATACTGGTTACGTTTTACGGGAAGAAAAAATACGACACAGAATGTAGAACGTTTACATTTCCCGAAGAGTACATGAGCGGCAATTCTGACGAAGTAAGCAAAGAAAAAATTGGTTCCATCTTTCATCATTCCATACAATGTGTTAATTCTACTCAAATTTGAGTAGTTTTTCGACTACATAGCCGAATGCTTGGATCTATTTTTAAGCGATGAAGATCTCAAAAAGGAAACTCTCGGGCTGAGTTTCTGTTTCAGTTTTCCTGTCAAGATGCAAGGTTTAAGCAAGGCTTACCTAAATCACTGGACAAAAAATTTTTCCGTTAGCGGCGTTGAGGGCAAAGACGTTGTCGATTTATTGAGAAACGCTTTGGAAAAGCGACAAGTAATATTGTTCCAAGTAGTAATTTTTGAATTTCGCAGACGGTGGTGCATCAAAAGAAAAATTATCAAGATGAGAATAATGGAGGTAAAATAGTCTACTCCATTTTCCAACTCAAATAACTTCCATATTTTTTTCAACTGGAAATGGAGTCGCGTTGACCTTTTCTTAATTCCATACTTCTATAATATTTTTTGGGGGTTCGCAAAATTTTACGAAATAAACAAAAAATCTAGATGCATCACTAATTAAAGATCACCTCAGAAAAATTCAATTACATATTTTTTTTGATAGTTGAAATTGGACCCGATAGTGTTAATCAACGATACCATTGGTTGCCTCATGTCATGCACCTGGGATGACAGAAAGTGTCGCGTCGGTGTAATTGTAGGTAAGGTAATAATTCAAGTAAAAATATTATTCCTCAAGTGAGGTATCGAAATTCAAATTTTTTGACCCTCTGAATTAATTTTTGGGGTCATTTTTACACCAAACTCAAAAGTATACCTACTCTCTTGAATGAACTGGGAGATTTAAAATTGAAAATGATTCGGCAACAGTTTTTCAATTTCGGTTTCACCCCCACCCTTGACCTGGATTTGGAATTATATCACAAATTATAAATCAAGAAAGTGGAAAATTAGAAATTTTTAGAAAAATAAATATAATTTTTGCTGAGAATCAGTTTTTACATTTCGAGTAAAAATGACCAAATAAATGGATTCGGAAAGTCAAAAATATGGATTTTTGTACCTGAATGTATAAACTTGAAAAAATTTCAGTTTTGGTTACATTTCGCCTTCCTGAGGGTTCAGTTTTGCGCCTGGAGTCAGAATGGATTCAGGGGGTTAAGAAACATATATTTCGATACCTCACTAGACAACGTTGAAAGTTGGTCGATTTTGGCCTCATCTTGCTATCCTCTGAGGTTCGGCTTTTGGATTTGGGGTCAAAATAACGCCAGAAATGAATTCAGGAAGTTCGAAACTCCCGTACTAATCATTTTTAGAATTTGTTAGAACATTTTGTCTGAGATTTTTTCATCGTGTTTTTCTGTTGTGGTCTGCAATTTGATTTGGCTCGCCTCCTTAGGAACAAAACAAAAATGAAAAAATATTTTCCAACTCAAAAAACATAAAAATCGGAAGTCGCAAACATTTTTTTGTGTCTTTGATGGGACTTTAAAGTTCGGGTAACACTATAGTTATTTCTTACAGTTTTTTTTTTCGTACATAATTTGCAATTTGATTTGGCTCTTCTCCCAAATAGCTGGAAAAATTTTGAAAATTACCCCATCTGACCTGAAAAACTTCAACGAATTGAATTCCGCACACTCGAAAACGCCATCTAATTTTCTGGATCTTTGGTGCACCTTTTGAGTCAAAACCCCTTCAGAAAAAATTTCAGCTACCTACCTCAAAGAGGGTTGGAGCTAGGGGCCGTAAAAGTTGATTATCTTCGATTTTTTTTTTTTGGGGGGGGGGGGGGTCAAAAAATCGATTTTTAACTAGTACATATGTCATCGAGTTATCGATGTGTCTTGATTTTCTACATCCGTTGAGCACACGAGTACTTTAAATCGATATGAACCTACCACTTCTAGACGGTTCCCGGACATTTACCCGAAGCCGTTTTCCCGACACCCATTTTCCCGACAGGACATTTTTCCGACACCCATTTACCCGACAGGACATTTTCCCGACAAAACATTTTACCGACACCCATGTACCCGTTTCTTGAAGAAACGACAAGAAACGACCAAAAACGACAATTTTAAGGATTTTTTTGAAAATGTCATTTTTGGAATTTTTCAAAAATCATCTCTGGAGGCCGAAAAAGGGTCGTTTCTTGAAGAAACGACAGAACACGACCACAAACGACAATTTTAAGAATTTTTTTTGAAAATGTCATTTTTGGATTTTTTCAAAAATCACCTCTGGAGGCCTAAAAAGTGTCGTTTCTTGAAGAAACGACCAAAAACGACCAAAAACGACAATTTTAAGGATTTTTTGAAAATGTCATTTTTGGATTTTCTCAAAAATCACCTCTGGAGGCCCAAAAAGTGTCGTTTGTTCCTTGAAGACAAACGAAAAAAAACGACTGAAAAAAACGGGAACAATTTTGTTGTGGAAAAAAA
>JAVBJF010000439.1:0-255886 GCA_033439095.1 Pseudococcus viburni | reverse complement strand
GGTTTTTTTCAAAAATCACCTCTGGAGGCTACTAAAAAGTGTCGTTCTTGAAGAAACGACAAAAAACGAAAAAAACGACAATTTTGTAGAAAATTTTGAAAATGTCATTTTTGGATTTTTTCAAAAATCACCTCTGGAGCCCCAAAAAGTGTCGTTTCTTGAAGAAACGACAAAAAACGACTAAAAAAGATCGTAACAATTTGAATAAAAATAAGATACATTTTTGTTTTGTTTTCTATGGAGGCGGTGGCGCAGTCAAAATGAATAATTTTTTTCGGAATCGACTTGTTTTTGCATGCTGAGTACGAATATGGCATCAGACTTCTGATGAAAATTCATTTGGATACGATTTTGGCATTTTCAAAAGGTTCACAAATGCCAAAATACCAACGTCCGTATCCGAATGGAAAAGTTTGCACTTTTTTTCAAAATTGGTCAAAATGAAAACCTTTTCATCGTAATCTGCTCATTTTTGCGTACAGAGTCCGAATATGACATCAGACTTCTGATAAAAATTGATTGCGATACGATTTCGGCATTTTAAAAATTCAAAAATAGGTGACTTTTTGATTAAATTAATATTTCGCAACTTCCTTCAAAATTGGTACAAATGAATAATTTTTTTCGGAATCGACTTGTTTTTGCATGCTGAGTCCGAATATGGGATCAGAAGTCTGTACAAAATTCATTTGATTACGATTTCGACATTTTTAAAAGGTTCACAAATGCCAAAGTACCAACGTCCGTATCCGAATGAAAAAATTTGCATTGTTCTTCAAAATTGGTCAAAATGAAATTTTTTTTCGGAATCGTCTCGTTTTTGCATGCTTAGTAATTTTTACCCATTATCATAACTTTCTATTTTCAACATTTTCAAAAAAATGAACAAGTTAATAAAAACTGGATAAAATTTGTTTTTGAATTTTAGGCCAAAATGAATCGACGCGACAGTTACTTTAATCCAAAAACAACATTACCATTTCTAGCTTTTATCACAATTTCGAAACGTTTCTTAAAAAATCGAGGACAATTTCGTTTTCGAGTAAAAGTAATATAACTCAGCCATCAAGATCATTTTTGTCTTAATTTATTCAAAAAAAAAATGTTTCATTGTTTATTGACTCTTCAATTTTTTTTGTAAATTAAGTAAGTATATTATTTTAGATTTTTTCAGTTGGATACGATTTTGGCATTTTCAAAAGCTTCACAAGTATCAAGATCTAAAAAAAAACGAAATGAAATTGTTATCCCTTCCAACCACCGGCATCACCACCACAATTTTTACCCATTATCATAACTTTCTATTTTCAACATTTTCAAAAAAATGAACAAGTTAATAAAAACTGGATAAAATTTGTTTTTGAATTTTAGGCCAAAATGAATCGACGCGACAGTTACTTTAATCCAAAAACAACATTGTGTACCATTTCTAGCTTTTATCACAATTTCGAAACGTTTCTTAAAAAATCGAGGACAATTTCGTTTTCGAGTAAAAGTAATATAACTCAGCCATCAAGATCATTTTTGTCTTAATTTATTCAAAAAAAAAATGTTTCATTGTTTATTGACTCTTCAATTTTTTTTGTAAATTAAGTAAGTATATTATTTTAGATTTTTTTAGGTCTAAAATACAATTTTCAGACCACCGTCGTGTCGCCTTCATTCGCCTCCCCTCCTCAAAAAACTTGTCTTCTTTTCATTAAAATTTTTACTATTTTTCAACAATAAAACACGATGCAGAGGGGTAAAAGTGGTATCGAATCAAGGTGGCAGTGAACCGAAAAAACGTAGAAAATCAATAACTTGCTGGTAGAAAATTTAGATTTTTTTGAGGGTATTTGGCGAAAAAACATAGAAAAGTTGAAAAACTGTCAACTTTGTGGACCCCTAGCTCCAACTCATTTCAAAGTACTCTCTTATTCTGAATCAGCGAAAAGTCACTGATAAACAGTCAGAATTGCAGCACAGGAAAAATCAGTTAAAATCACTGATTTTTCAAAGAATTTCATTGATTTTTAAGTGAATTTCATAAAAATATTACTGAGTTTTTAGTGAATTTTCACTGGCTTGCTGTCAGTGAAATTTTTTTCACTGATTTATTACTGTGCTGCAATTCTGACTGTTTTTCAGTGATTTTTGATGAATTTCACTGATTCAGAAATGAGAGAGTAGGGGTTGAAATTTTTTATGGAAAGGTCTCAACTCAAACGGCATCAAATTCGTGAATTTGGTCAAAATCCAAGATTTTCTTCGATCTACAGAAAGTGAAGAATTTATGCAAATTCTATTGGCATCTGTCATGCACTTAATTCATTTTACAGATTAAGTAATCCTTTTTCACAAAATGAATTTATGCTTCTTTTATCATATCATTTTTTTACTGTCCAATTTCCAGGAACCGGAACAAACGTATGTTACACGGAGAAAATCGAAAATATACACGACTTCAACGGAGACCCGTCAAAACCCGAGATGATTATCAACACCGAATTGGGAAACTTCGGCAATTCCGGCTGCATCGATGATATCAGAACCGAATTCGACAAAATGGTCGATGCTTCATCAAAAAATCCAGGCTTCCACATGTAAGTTTTTTTGTGAACGTAACACAATACTTGTCCGATAATGAACACAGAATCAAAAGAATAAACCACTTTTTAAAAAAATTCATCAAGAACATGAAAAATTGTCTGAAAAATTTTCCAACCGAGTAACTCTTTAATATGCGCGATAAATAGCGTGAAATATCTTCTCCGTTGGAAATTAACCATTTTACAGTACCACGATATGGCGAGTAATCCATAAAAATTCATTTCACTTTCACTTTTCAACGCCCGTCAAGTCTAGCTCTACTTTTTTCTGCTTACTCACTCATTTTGAAAATTTATTCGAAGCACGAAACGGACAGATTACCTCGTGAAATAGCGAACCTGAACGGTAGAATTTTTTTCAAATTCCTACCATCCCAGAAGGCATTTGAAACGAACGATTTACATGGTAATTGGATATTATCGTTTTAACAAAAGGTACTCAAGCAGGATTAAAAAATTTACCAGACAAACGAGGATACGAAAGTCGATCAAGTTGCGATACCTAATAATGTTTCGTTAGGTATCGTTGACATTCCTATACCAGATATTTTGAAATATTCGATAAATAGATTGAATTTAATTTAAATACCATTCAAACCTATTCCCAATCCAATTGCCGAAATTTAATTTACTCCGACCTGGGCACCTTTGTTTAACAAAAAAGCTAATAGTTCGCAACCGTTGAGAAGAAAATTCTGGTAAATCGTTAGACAATATTTTTTTGCTCGTTACGAAAGAGGGAAAAAGTAAACTGCTATTATCGCGGTATAAAGTCATCTTACAAGTTGTAATACGTACGAATTCCGAGGGGAATTCAGAAAACGTGCGCCTTTTAAACCGGCGAAGAAAAGTTTTTAATTTAGTGTGAATTTAAAAAGTGGACTCGGAAAAGCGAAAAATAAAAACATTGCGTTAAATTTTCACCCATTTAGTCTACCAGAAACAAATAACAACTGAAAAGCTCTCGGTTAAAATCGATTCGGTTTCGAAAGAAAAAGGAAAAAAAAGATTCAGCCATTAATTCCCATTACCATAAAAGCCGCCGATCGAATGTAATTCTCGCTTGTTTTTCAGCTTCGAGAAAATGATTAGCGCGTTGTACTTCTCCGAATTGATACAACTAGTTATCCTCAAATGTATCGAGTTGAAATACTTATTCGAAGGAGAAACGACGGACCTGATGAAGAGACGAAGAGGTCTACTTCCAGAATTCATTTACGAAATTGAAAGGTAATTATTCCAACACATCGCAATGTTTGAAACAAAACGCCGCCAAAAATTCGACAATCCTTTTATCTTTCTGGCTGTTCGAGTTACCTTTTATTTTGATTAAATAGATCTGCCAACGAAGGACCCTGGCTCACTAAAAGCGAATGTTAATTATAGAAAAATCACATACGTGTAAATATGATAATAATTCACCAATCATCTCGTTATAATCGGATTCTCCTTAAAAGAGGATGATAATTGGGGCATATCGTAGAATGGGAGAAGTGAGAAGGAAGGTTATGCATACGATCTGTTTTACAATCCTAAAAACTCGTATGGACCGTTTCACAACTAAAAATAAAATAAATTTCTGACGTATTTTGATATGGGTTTTCGTTGGGAGGGGAGAAAAGGTGAGAGGAGATAGGTACATTCACGATTGGGGAGGGGGAAATGACAAAGGAGGTGTCTCAACCGGCAGTAAAATTTCGAATTTGAACAAAAATAAATCGAAATTTCATCATAAAAGAACTCTATATTCAAATTTTCAGGTGGTAAAATTCATTTCTTGAATTTTGGTGAATTTTTGAAAATTAAAAATTACCCCTTAGCCTTGCAAAACATGAAAATTTGATATAATCAACGAAAAAAAAAATAACTTGGTATATCCCCTATTTTCGACCTCCCGAATCGAAAATGGTTTCGAGACGTTTCGGAACCTCCAGAAAATTTTGGAATTTTTCAGTACTGAAAAAACCCATAAAAATAGTCCTAACAAACTTTCAACACCTAAAAACGTAGATTACTCATATTGGTGATTAATTTCATAAATTAAATCATAATTTTCCAAAATTCTCAACAGCCAGTTCAAATTCTTATTTTTTGACAGAAAGAGTATAGCAGGATAGTATGGTGTTTTGGTCCCTGAAAGGAATTTTGATAAAACCTACCCCAAAAGTTGAGTCATGATGAGAAAAAATTCTGACAAAAATTTTGGACCCCCAGAGGAAGTATTTTCGGGGGGGAGGCCAAAATGTGTTTTTTAAACTTTTTAATTTTTCGCTTTTCGCCGAATGTAGATGAAAATTTCGTGTTTTTTAAAATTGAATCTAGAGAGTCAGAGGAACCCTAAATTTTTTTTCAAAATTTTTGACTTATTTTTCGTCGAGTTATGGCGTTTAAAAACTTTGAGCGGCCATTTTGAAAAGAAGTTTCAGAGGTACAGATTTTTTCTCATCATGACTCAACTTTTGGGATAGGTTTCATCAAAATCCCTTTCAGGGGCCAGAACACCATACTTATCCTGCTATACCCTTTTTTTGACGAAAAATGAAAAATACTCCTTCGGTGTATGCATCGAGATAAAAAATTAAAAGTTCATGGACAATGATTTTCAACCTTTCGAATCGATTGTAGGTTGAAGGAGTATTTTTCAATATTTGCCGAAAAATTTATTTTCACGACGGGGAGGGGGGAAGGAAGGATATAGGATCTAAAAGTATGAGCGCTTCGGTACACAACTTCAGGTTGTGATTTCGAGTGGTGTCATGTGTCGTGATACGCAATTAGAGAGTGAAATGAGTATTTTTAAGGCAGCGGCTAGGCTCAAGATCAAAAATATTTGACTGAAATTTATTTATTTTTTCATTTATTTATTTGACACTTCTGGGAGAAAAAAATTGGACGTAATACATATAAATTGTCTTTTATGCCAAAAATATCAATCTGATTTTTTTTCACTATGAAATTTCATTTTTGGTTATCATTCAACCAGAAAAATTACTCATTTTGTTACCAACATTAATATTCAATCCTCACGTTTTTATCGAAAAAATTGAATTTTTTAAAAAATAAAATAGATTTTGATCTTGAACTGTCGTTCCTTGACCTTTTCGACAATCATCAAAGCACCTATCATAATTTTCCATTTTGATATCAATACACTAATTTTAAAATTTATTTCACCAAAAATTGATTTTTCACTTTCTTTTTTTGAAAAAGCGTCAGTTTTGATCGAAAATGGTCAATTTTAATAATGAAACTCACCTTTTGGCTTTTTGATGAAAAATGTAAGGTTAATTGTGGAATTCCGATTGAAAAAAGACAATAATTCAAGACTTTTCAGTCATAAAACGTCAAAATTTTTCTTTTTGATGCGAAAACGTCGACTTTCGACTTTTTGACCAAAAAATGTCAGGTTGTCGAATAATTATTGCAAAACGACAATTTTTTACTTTTTGGACATGAAATGTCAAAATTTCCACCTTCGACTTTGTGATCAAAAAATGTCAGTTTATCAAATTCGGATCTTAAAATGATTAAATGACCATCCGAAAATGAACACGAAAGCACCCGAAGTCACAACCTGAAGTTGTGTGCCGAAGCGCTCGTTCGAAAAGTAGGTTAATATTCGAACACGACGTCCTCAAGTTGGTGAGATTCGATGTGCCACACTTTATTTTCATTTTTTTGCTTACTTCTTTAAAAAATGGGGGGGGGGGGAATCTAGAGAAGCAATGAAGAGTCGAAACCAAAAAATATGCGAATATTTGAATTCAGCGTTCTCAAAAACCTATCACGTCGCACGTCATTTTTCATTTTTTTGAATTTTGACCTCATCAAGGGGGTAGTAGAGGCATTCGTAGCAGTCGGATGATAAAACTGAGTACATATTCGAACTCAGCGCTCTCGGATTAGTAGAAATCGGTGTATTCCTTAATTTTTTACTTTTTTTAAAATTTTGGCCAAAATTGAGGACCCCTGAACCTTCTAGGAGTGTTGAGATTCTATTTTGAAAACTTGTTGGTAGCAAAAAAGGTAAGAAGGGCTCTCCAATGTAATTTTGCCAGATTTTTAAATAGTATCGCTCAACTTTAGTACTCTCTCGTTTCTGAATCAGTGAAATTTATTAAAAATCACTGGAAAACAGTCAGAATTGCAGCACAGTAATAAATCAGTGAAAAAATTTTCACTGAAAGGAAGTCAGTGAAAGAAAATTACTAAATTCACTGAAAATCCAGTGATATTTATGAAATTTACTGAAAAATCTGAAATTCTTTGAATAATCAGTGAAAAATCGATAAAAATCGGTGAATTTCACTGATTTTTCTTGTGCTGCAATTCTGACTGTTTTATCAGCGATTTTTCACTGATTCGAAATGAGAGAGCACTTTTCATGAAAGTTGAGCTTTTATCACAAAAGTTCAATCTTGAGTTTTTCAAAATGTGATCATGAATTTTGAATTTTTTATCAATTCTGTTTCAAACTGCGCAAACAGTTTCTTTCCAAGTATAATCGATCTCGAGATACAAGCCCTTAAAATTGGGTAATCCAGCGAAAAATCGTAATTACCTTCTCAAAAATTACGAGGCCCTCCCCCAATCCCCTCGAAGGTTAGGATAGAAATGCTGGTGGCTGCTTGATTAGACCATCAAGGAAAACTCGTAAAAAAATGAGCGAGATCGAAAGACTTCCATTTTATTTTTAGTCCGAGTTGATATGGATAAAAGTCACTTGAAGTTACTTGAAATTTCTATTAACTTTGCATCGAAGATATACCTACATTCCAAGGAAACGAACCATTCATATACCCTCTTTACTTCACATCGGACACAACAAGTGCATCTTTTCGAAAAAATAACATTTCCACCCACATCAAAATTTTCCAACGTGAAAACGTGACACATTCATGGAGAGTTTTCTCATTTCTATACACAACTCATACACTATTGGCTTCCTGAAATCGAACCCATTGACACATGTTTGGTTCAGTAAAAAAACGTCGATCACGTTTAACGGGAGCTTTTTACATACAAATTTGCACGTTTAAATAATATATAAAAAAGACGCTGAAGCGACGCGTGTACGATTTAAAAAGGAATTTCCTTATAGAACGAACCACTAAAAAAAGAAAATATACAAAGGTGGTACGTCGAATTTCTATTTCCTATTTATAAGCAACGTCGACGCCGGTATACACATTACACATGCACACAATATAAATGTGCTGTCAAACGATGTCGCTGATCTTTTTTTCACCTTTTCACTTTTTCTCTGACTTGCCAGGGATGATACGCCGGAGCTAGATAGAACGTTGAGTATTTTGGAGATAATGAATTTCCAACATGCTACCATTCAGGATTGCGTTAATGTGCGGTATATTTGTAAAACGATCTGTCGAAGGTCGGCTAAATTATTAGCAGCTGCTGTTGCCACCGTTGTGAATAAAATGGCTATTAATCACGTCGCTATCGCCTTCGATGGAGGCGTTTATAAAAAACATCCTACTTATAAGGAAATTCTACGAGAAAAAATCGGCGGATACGTTAATCAAGGCATCGCGGTGAGTATTTTTGATTTTTTTTCACCTTTTTTCTCTTCAGACGCCTGATGATATTGACGATGGGGATGATTTATGCGAATTGAATGGTACTCGTGGGTACGAACGGATGGTGGATTGAAAAGTTGTGATTTTCTTCGATTTAACGCGTGTGATTTCGTTTAAGGTTGGGCGTCTATGGAAGTTGGTTAATGAAATGCCATACTGGTGTTGTGATTTCTTTGTGTGAAGAGAGGGAGGGATCGACATTCCATGGAATTTTCAATGTAGATTCATTTTTCTTAAAAAAATACATGGAATTTAATATAATAAGATCGAATTCAATAAAGTTGAATTGGAATAAATATTTCACCTCCCCACCCAGTGTTGCCAAAATTTTAGCATTATGTCAAAAATTATGCTAAATTACGCAACTTTTTTTTCTTTCATTTTTGGATTCCTGGCATCATAAAATTATCCCAGGAAGCCAAAAAACACCAAAAAAAATTATGCTAAATCTGGCATAATTATACTAAATTGGAAAACACTGTCCCCGCCACATTCATATTTTTATGCCTAAAAGTATTAATTGGCAAAGTTTACTATATTTTTTGGGACGCGGACGCTGAGGACGGATATTGATTCGTTTTTTATTTTATTTTTTTTGTAAAACCTCGTCAATACTTGTTCCTCTCATACCTGCGACTGAAATAGAAGATGCAAAGTAATTTTATCGTGAGGAAGAATAAATTTCGGAGGTGCCGTACTAAAAAAAGAAATCCAAATTCGAACTCAGCGTTTCAAAACATAAAAAAAGATATGCCACGTACCTACTTCATAATTTTATGCGTAAGAATTTTAACATGGAGGAGGGGGGAGAAGGGTTGTTGGAGGTTAGGACCGCAAAAATCTCTTATAATCTTCAATTTTTAAAAAAAAATGTTGTCCAAAATTGTGAACGTTTATGACCTTATTATTCCCCCAAAGGCTAAAGACTAAAAATGAAAAATGGCAAGTCTAGAGAGCATTGAGATTATTTTTTCCTCATCAAAAAAATCTATCTCTGGCATTTTTCTTCAATTTTTTTTGATATCATAACCTACGTTTTTGACCCCTCCACCCCCCATTGGTTTTCATCGATGTCAATTCTATCAAAATTTTGAAACATTTTAAATAGGTCTTTGAAATGAATGTTTTTCAATTTTTAGAATTTATTTTGAACCAAAGCCCTATAAAGAATCTGGGCGAGTTTAAAGAAAGAAAATGGATTAAAACTGGAATTTTTCTGACATATATCGAGTGAAGTATCAAAAACTACGTTTTTTCAAAGTGCTTGAATCGAGATACAGATCCTTGAAGGCATCGTTAGTTTTTTTGTAGTATTTTTTTGATGAATCGACACTTAAAAAAGTGGATTCGTGGAAGAGACAGGCATCATAGCGAAATTTCGAAGAAAAAAAGTGAATTTTTTTGAGCAAAAAGTGACAAAAAAGTGACCAAAAAATGACCAAAAAAGTAACCGAAAGTAACCAAAAATTCGATTTTTTCGGGGGAATTTTTTTATAGTTAAAAGAGGGCTGAGAATTAAAGAAAAAATGAGGGGAGAGGGTCAAAATTCAATGAAAAAATTAGGTAATCTAAAAATCTAATTTTTTTTAGTGGCACTTCAGGAGGCAGATATACATATTTAATTTAATTATACAGATTTGAGCAAAGGAAAATTGAAAAATGATGAGATTACAAACAATTAATATATGACTTATATCTACTCTCTAAATCTAAATCAGTCAATTTTCGTGAAACTGTGCCTTTTTGAATCAGTGAAATGAATTTATTTGAAAATCTGTGATATCCCAATTGTTTGATTGATTTATTTTAGTTAAAATTATTAATTTACCTATTCTGTCAAATGGGGAATTGATTAAAAAATCAATTACTTTACTGTTTAAAAAAAAACAAAATTTTTCCAAATTTAAAAATAGAATTATTGAAATACTGCCCGAGCGAAGCGAGGGCAAATTTTTTTTTGAAAAATCAATATCAACTTCTAATTTTTTTTCTTGAAGAATTTTGAAAAATAGCAATTTTTACGTAAAAATTTAAATTTTTGCTTGAAAATGCGAAAAAAAGTGACTTTAGGAGGAAAAAAGTGACTTTTAGTGACCAAAGTCGAAAAAAGTGACAAACACCCTAAAAAAAGTGACCTGCTATGATGCCTAAAGAGGGGAAGGGTAGAAACGTAGATTTCGATATCATACTGGATAATGTTAAAAAATTTGTAATTTAGATTCCTTTAGAGTTGAAGACTCAAAGTGACTCTAGAAATAAATCCTAGGGTCCCGAAATACCTTCCAAGCCCAAGAGCCACTTTCTCAATATTTTAGGATTTATTTTCTTAAAATTTTTTATAATTTATTTTTTTCGATTGAATTTTTAAAAATTATCAATTCCAAAATAATATTTCTTTACAACCCAGAGGAAGAAGAACCAAATTAAAACGCAATTTGAAACAGAAAAAAATGTTTAAAAGATATTTTAAAAAATTCAAATAAATTCATTTTAAAAAAATATTGAGAAAAAATTGTGAAAATTTTCAAAATCGAACCTCTTTTAATCCATTAATGGGTTTATTTTGACTTCAAATAAGAAAATTGATCGAAGTCGTAAGGAGATAAAAACTGAAGGAGAATCGACAAATCGGAAAATTTTCAAAATTTAGAGGGTTTAGCACCCTCTTTTAAATTTAATCCCCTCGCTCTCAAAATTTATTCAATTTAACACATTTTAAAACTTCTATAGGTAATGAAATCACGTTTGGAGCTCTTCTCGACCTTCTCCCTGTTTTGGTTTTATTTTACACTCAAAATCAACTAGTCCAAGTTCAGTTCATCATGCTTTTAATTTCAATGAAGAAAACTCTCAAAATAGTGGACATTTGTAGAAAAGTGCATTTTAGCCATTTTTACCAAAATTAAGGGCCCTAAACCCCTCTCCACGACAACCTCTTGGATCCAAAACTCATCCCAAAAAATCAAAATTGAGTTATAGAGGCTCAAACTTTTGGAATCTCATTTCTAGAAGAAAATGAACCATCCCAAGGGGTTACACTTCCAAAATTCAGAAGTTTGATTCAAAACATTACCAGTGGATGAGAGGAGAATCAAACATTAGGAAAAACAAAAAGAGGGAACTCAAGGGGGCGAAAATTTGAAAAATGTTTGAACTTGGTTCTTGAACGTATATTTATTCACTTCGAGGATCCATTTTTGAGCTGATTTTGAACCAAAATCCAAAAAATTTTGTTATGGTGGAGTAGAAACAAAAATTCAAATTTTTTCATGCTTTCAAGGAGGTTATGAGAATATATAATTTTTGACCCCCCCCCCTGTTCATTGAAAAACAAACATTTTAAATTTTTTCTCAACCCCCATTTCAGAAATGGAACTGGGCAAACAAATTTGACAAAATCAAAAAATCAATATAAATTGGGTAAATTTGAAATGAAACTCAGGTAAATAAAAATCAATCAAAATTTTGAAATCAAACACAAAAATAACCAAAAAATTAATTCATCAATTCATCACAAACCAAATTATCCTAAATAAATCAATAAATTAATTTCCATCAACATCGATAAAAAAACTAGTCATTTTCTCTCCCCCCAAAACTACAAAATCACCCAAAAAACACCACACTCCTACAAAAACTCCCCTTCACCTCACCCCATTCATCTCCAATCCACAAAACATTAAATCGAATCGTCAAATGAAATAGAAAACTCATCCTCGTAATTCATACCACGAGCCCAGATCCAAGTAACATGTTATTTTTGAAATTTCATCGTCGTTCGGTACCCGAAATCGTCGAAGGGTGGGCGAAGCTCGGCCAAATTCGACGCTATAAAATGACACTCGAATATGACACATCGTACAGTATCGATTGACGTTCATATATTTAAAGGTAATCGAGTCGAATACGCGATATCGGGATATTTTGACAATTTTCAACCCCTTTCGAACTTCGAAACCAATTTAATTTCACGATTGATAGCGGTTCGAGAAAAATACTTTCTGGCGTCGCGTCCCATTCGAGCAATCTGCCATCGTCAATGAAAAAACCCCCACCCAAGGTACACTTCAACTTATAATCTTATCTAGTCGTATACCATTCAGACCACATTCGAATCCACCTACGAATCTCAACCGCAAACGTAATTAATGAAAACGTTCGTCAACCCAAAAGACACTCTAATTAAGTACACTTTCGCCAACACAAAAAGATTAGATAACTTTCCCCATTGTATAAATTCGTTTTCGGTGTTAAAGGTCGAACATCGATTATCCGAAGAAGGCAGCGGACGTGGAGCAGCTTTGGTCATAGCCATGTACCTGGATCGCGAGCAACGAACCCCGTCTCAAAATTCATCTCCTACCACCGGTTCGTCCTCATCGATGGATTAAAACACTACAGAACTTAGTAAAAAGACAAAAATTCGACATTATTTACCTTTAATAATCTAATAAAAAAATTATCTCGCGAGTTAATTAATATATTATCGATCGGTGTGCGAAATTCACAACAAAATGGGGTTTCTAATTGGACGATCGGACATGGCATGTGAACCAAGCAGCCATACCCGAATCGAAATTAAATTTGTCGTGTTCGTTTTGAATTCAATCCGAATTAAACGACACGTACATTGCAAGTAAATCAAATCATTGCTCGGCACACGTGCTATTTTTCACCCCCCTTTCCATAATTAATAACCGTCTGGATACCACCGCTCGTCCCCGGATCGAGAAATTACCAAGTTAGCTTTTCCTCCTCGTTTTCCACATGCCTAGAAAGTGCCGAGGCTACGAAGAGTTCATAAATATAAATGAAAAACATTATAAAGATATTCGCCATGAATAAGGGTATTTTATAGGTCAAGCACACATTCGTAATAATTTTTACTTGACCAATGACCATAGAGAACAGCTTATATTACACAATTTACCAACTAAATGTTCAGTTTATGGTTTCAAATCATACGTTTGTGTATTCGCTGCGTTTATCACGTACATCTGCGTTACGAGTCGACTACGTTTAATTTATCTAACCGGTGAAATGATTAAGCGAGTATTCTGCGGTCATTTCGATTCACCTATGGCAAAGTTTACTCGCAAAATGCCCAATAACCGAATTAACATATAAATTTAATCTTAATAGCGGGGCTAAAAGTCGTAAATTTACGCCAGTCAAAAGTTATATCACCAGACTCCTCCACCTATCTCGCCAAATCAGCTTTTATTTGGCGAAAATCTGCCAACGATGACTCGATTAATCCCTCCTCGCCGCCTCCTCTCAATGACATATTTCCAAAGAGGCAAATTAACGCCGAAATTTTACATCTAAAAACCTAACGCTTAATTAACGTTGAAACGTTATACGGTGACTTGATATAAGAGATAGTCTATATAGGCTTAAAGCGTAAATGTCAAACCTTTAAGTCGACCGAATTCCCAATGTGACGTCACGCCAGCAGCCGAAAAAACCACGCCGCACAAGGCAACGGCGGCGCAGCGGTTCGTTATCATGATGGAATATGATGGAAGAGTATTAAATGAATTTTTCCAGCTTTCTCGAACTGGTATCTCGCTTTCTTCGACGCGGCGAGTACACAGCGTTGTATAGTTTCCTGCCCCTCAACCTCGCCTATTGCCAACTAAATACCAAGTTTTACTAAATAGGATTACAAAAACGAATTAGAAACTTCCCAGTATCAATTTTCAACTTCCGAGTGAACGCAGAGTATGTGTACTTTTACTCCGTACTCGTCAAGAACGCGATGCCAATTACCAGTATGTTTGATTTGTTGCGTACTTGGTTCGCCGTCGTCTCGTTCGAATTGCGATAGTCGTGTTAAAGAAATTGCCTAAGTGGTTTGCCGTAAATACGCGACTGAGACTGTGAATTGAAACCATGACAACTTTGAGCAATTTGTGATATTAGCAGCGATAGGTATTCTGATGTATCAAAGACTGATGTATAATTATGTAGATTGTTCATCAAAGGAAAGGTGAGAGGAAAGGAGAATAGAAGTGCATTTGCATCGGACCTTCGTTTTTTTCAAAGAACTGGTCGAGGACCGGAAGGGGCTCACAAAACACTGAAGTCGCCATAGAATTTAATAACTCAAATTATCACAAAAAATCGGCAACTTTTTTAAAAAAAATTACAAGCGAAATAATCAGTCAATTTTCCTAAAATCATATAATTTTTAGAAAAAATGTAAAATCTTTAAAAAATTAGTCAAAATAACCAAAGTTTTGAATTTTTTTTGACATTTCAGGTGCATTGTCCAAAAACCAATCAATAAGTAGGTATACTTGGCAAATACCTATGGATCTAAAGGGTATACTTCATAAGAATGGGATAATTATATGTCCCTTAAATCATACATAAAATAAAATATTTCTAGGTACCTACTCCAAGGAAAAAATTTTCACACGGAATTTAAGCTGATCGGTTTGCCTTTTTTTTTTTTTTTCGAAAGTTGAATGGAAAGGTAGGTAGTTCAAAAGTTGCGTTCAGTCATCAAAACGATCTGCTAAAAATGTATCCTCCTGATTCAACCCTTTTTTATCCACTCAGACTTAGAAAAGTAACTATGTTCAAAAATTTTAGGAAATTTGTCAGTTTTTTTCATTTGAAAATTTCACAAAAAATTGTAAAAATGTGTATAAAGATTGTGGAAAATTTGTACGAAAATTGTAAAAAAAATAAATATAAAATTGGTCTCAACATAAACGTTTTTACTCAAAAATATGTACAATTTTCATTCATTTTTCACTTTTACTCCATTTTTAGGGGTACTTGAAAAACAGGGTGTCCACTATATTTCAGAAATGATTTTCCCTGACTTTTCCAGGTTTTCCAGACCGATATTTCGAATTTTTTCAGACCTTTTAAATATGATATTTATAAACTGGGGGGGGGGGGAGTAAGTTTTTGCGTGATGTATTTACATCCCTAAATTTTGGATAAGAATGATATGAAATGCATGGTGTCCAACATTTTTTTTTTCAAAATCACTAGGTATTTTTACGAGATTTTTAAATGTTCCTCTTCGGGCAAAAAAATTCCAATTCAATTCTAAAAAATTTTGAACGAACCCAACTCCCTCTCACCACAAAAATTTGAAAATTTGAATCAATTGTAGAAAAAACTAAGCATTCAAAGCAAAATTATCAAGTTTTGAAATATGAAACAAATTATTATGCAAGGGTGTCAACCAAATCAAACAAATGAAAATTCGGATTACTCCGGGCTAAAAATTCAAAAATTTCTTCACATTTTATTGCCTACCCCCCCCCCCCCATTCCCCCTTCAAAAATGAAAAACACGATCCTCAAATTTACAAATCCACAGGCATCATAGCGAAATTACGAAGAAAAAAAAGTGACTTTTAGTGACCTTTTTTGAGAAAAAAGTGATCAAAAATTCAATTTTTGGGAGGGGGCAATTTTACATTTTTTTTGAACGTCAGTGAAATAAGATTATTTTCAAACACTAATAAAAACAATGTTCAATGATGATAAACACAAAAAATGGGGGGGGGGCTAATTAAATTTTTGGAAGGGGGCCAAGCCATCCCGGGACCCACCCTTAATCCGCCTATGCCAACATCTCGGACGTTGGCCAAATTTTCAAATATCAAATCTTCCCTGGGCACGATGCACAAAAGGACTAAATATTCATCTCATGCCTCGGTTTTTGTCTTCATAGGCATCATAGCAGGTCACTTTTTTAGGGTGTTTGTCACTTGGCGATTTCTACGAGAAAATTTGAATTTTTGCTTGAAATTTCGAAAAAAAGTGACTGTGGGAGGAAAAAAGTGACTTTTAGTGACCTTTAGATGAAAAAGTGACTTTTAGTGACCAAAGTCGAAAAAAGTGACAAACACATTAAAAAAGTGACCTGCTATGATGCCTGAATCCTACTGAGCGAAAATTTTTGCGAAAAAAGATCTTCAAAAATGAAAATTCGCCACTTTTCCCTCATTCGAGTTTTCCAAAACGTGGTCAGTAATTTCGAATTCTGTTCAATTCCCTCCATTTTTATCAACTTCGCGTGATCAAGGGCATCTCACAGCTCATTAAAAAGTAAGTTTCCAATAAACTTGGATTTTAAATAAATTCTGTAGAAATTTAAAATATAACAAGCAAAAAAACACTTTTCATTAAAGTATCTTTTTTTGGATTTTCAAAAAATTCCAGAGAAAAATCCAAAATTCCCTGATTCTTCCTCGACTTTTCCAGACCACCTAAATTTCCCGATTTATTCTCGTTTTCCAGGTTTTCCAGAAAATGGACACCCTGAAAAATTTCTTTCTTCTGTTTTAAAACACATACATGGATATTCAGAAGGATTCATTTCAGACGCCCCGCCCATTCTAAATAGAATGGTGGGAGTGAGGTCAATCGATTATGCTCGGCTTGTGCTCTAATTTGCTGACACAATTTCTGTTCGTGCCCCCTCCCTTCTGTAGACGGAGTATCAGAAATGATTCCCCACCCAATAAAGATAAAGGGGTGGGACCACTCCCTCCTTCTGTGGGCGGGGTCTCAGAAATGCTTTCTGAGAAACCTGAAAATTTTTTTTGATAAAAATGATACCAGCACCAATTGTTTGTGCTACTCACAGAGCAGTTTGCGCTACTGTTCAATTGTGAAAAAATTACATTTTGATCTTTTCCCTTTGATTTTTGAGTCATATGGTGTACCTAGGCTGGGTGTAAGAAATGATGCCTCTCCCATTAAAAGAAAAGGGGTGAGAGTGAAGGTCAATCGATTTTGTTCGGTTTGCGCTCTCATGTACTGGTATCATTTTTGAGTGTGCTTCTTCCCTTCCCCTGAAAATGAATATAGGTTATGGGCGGGGCGTCAGAACTGGTACCCACCCATTGGAAGGGAAAGGGTGGGAGTGGGGTCAATGTATTGTGATCGGTGTGTGCTCTCCTGCTCTCATGTGCTAACTCTATTTTTGTTTGCGCCCCTCCCTTCTAAGGGTGGGGTACCCACCCATTGAAGAGAGGGAAGTGGGTCAATCGATTGTCCTCGGTTTCTGCTCTTTTAAGCTGACATTATTTTCGTTTGTGCTCCCTCCCTCCTACGGACAGAGCGTCAGAAATACTTTCTGAAAAACCTGGAAAATAAATTTTGAAAAATATCACATTTTGACCCTTTCCCTTTGAATTTTGAATAATGAGCTGTACCATGGGTGACGTAGAAAATGCTTTTTGAGAAACCTGGAAGTAATTTTTTTTAAAAGTTCAAAACATGTTTTGAAATTTTACCAATGCCCCCCCCCCTCCCTAATAAAAAATTCTGAAGAGCAGAAAATTTGAAATCTGAAGTAGTGATCACATTTTTGTTTATTTTCATTTTTCATGTTCCCTCGACTTTTCAGCTGGTCGAAATTTTTTCACTTGAAATTGGAATACATGAAAATGTAATCACAATCACTGATTGATTTTCAGACATCATCAATACCATCATTCTCATGTGAAATCTCAATCGTATTTCGAATTTCCAAAAATCATCAATCGTAAAATTTCAAATACTGTACTTCCTTTTTAGCCTACCTTTTGATGTCCAAGGGGAGAGAGAAGAGGCAAAAAAAATTATTAATAGTTTTTTCTCAAAAAATTATTCTACCTTGGAAACTAACCAATTTTCTTCTAGAAGCCGCAAGGTACCGCATGATTGAAATTTTCTAAGGGAAAAATTTCAAAATGTTTGTAAGCCACTTACGAAAAAAATTAACAAAATCAAAGACATTTTTTTCGACTCACCTTGTTACTTATGCTACGAATAAGTAATTTTGATAGGCTATGTAATTTTTCAACTTCATCTTACGTTTTTCTTTCTTCTTTTTAAACCAGATTCACGTAAAATATGCGTAGATAAAGAAAATACAGGCCGGGCTTAATTCGTCACAGAAATGAGAGGGAACACGATTTTATACTAATAGACTCCGTTTAATCTTTCAGCAATCCCAAAAGACCATTTATGTCATTTAGAGTCACAAAGGATGTATTGTATAATGCACAGATACACACATACGTAAGTATGTATTAAGTACACATGTTGAATAGACCGTCCTTTTGATTATTTAGTATATTCTTGCTCGCCATTTTCGAACCCTATTCTTGGTCGAATATGGATCAAATCATCCGAACAGATTACATACTTAGTAGCTACAGTGACTGGAGATATCTTTTTCACTCTTTTTCCTCTTATCGTTTTTCTTCTATTGTTTTCATCTCCTTTCGTGCAATGAAAGATTTGGATTCTTATTTTAAATTGTTTTCATTTTCATGCTTCCCCCTTCCCCTCCTTTCATTATTATACTTGAACTGACTTGAACGAAAAATTTTACCCTCCTTTTCGTAAAGGAAACAAAATTTGGAAATATGGAAAGAGTAAGTTGAAAAAATTCATTTTCAAATTTTGAGCCATCCATATTGATTTTTTAAAATGCCCGACAAAAATGGAAACTTTTTGACAAAAATAGAATTTTTTTTAAATTAGTAGGTGTATGATCTCTAAAACTAATTTCTCCGAATTTTTAGTTATTTTAAAATCTTCAACCGAAGTTCATATCTGAAATTGCCGACAGCTCCTAATTTTGAGAAATTGTGCAAACCATGTTGAAAAATTGAGTAAAACTTTCCAATTTTAGCTAAAATTTCATTATCTTCATACCCTTTCCATTTTCAAATAAAATATAAACGCTCTGCAGCGAAAATTCGTAATTTTAAACTTGTATACCAAACCTACAAATATATTTAATACAAAGGATATTGAAAAATATGAAAGTTTCCTTAAACATTCAAAATTATTCGCCCTGTCGTCATTAAAAACGAAAATATTCGAAGAATTCGACTGAAAAATATCCCGCCATGTTTTTTTCTCCATCGCCAAAGTCCATGAAAAATGAAGGGATAACTTAAACCCACGTCGTAACTTTTACTCATAGTAATATATTGGTGAAAATATTTCAATGTCTTTGTAATATATTGAAAATCCGCATGAAAAAGCATCGCGAGCTTAACTCCGTACATGATTTTTTGTTTTCATCTTTTGCAACGTTAATGAAAAAAAATGATGAAAAATTCCATTGGTACATATTAAATGACAAAAGTTGATAGATAATTCGTTCTGGCATTTTACAAATACGACGCGAGATTCTCGAAAGTGGCGTTTTTCGAATCAATTAAACATGTTGCGTAATTAATCAAAGAGACTTTAAGTATATCTGGCGCAAATGGAATACCTAATTCGGATATTTCAAGCTGTCATTTCTTAGGTAGATAATCACAAGCTTCATTATTGACGAAAAAAATTGCCATATTTCGTTAATTTTAATCCTCCTTAAATATAAATTGTCATCCTTCGAAAATACAACTACACCTCGTCCGGAATTACCTTACTTCAAGAGGGGAAAAAAATTCACAAATAAAATCTCTACTTCGGAATAAGTTATATACTATCACCTTAGCCAATTTCATTCCGTCGACGAATTCGTAAAACACTCGAACGTTACGAAAAAACCAATTTATAAAAGAGCATTCAACCCTCAAAAACACTTCGTTTCCTAAATAAACATAAATTTCCATTTCATATTCATTTCATTCTATTTATTCGTCGTAATTTCATTCGGCAAATATTTCAGATAAACAAAAATATACAGATTTATTTAGTCCCCGGTGAAAGAGAAAAAAAATGCCAAAAAACAATAAACCACGATGAAAAATCTCCAACAACGTAAACGTAAAAGGTTATAAAAGAAATTCATTTTTTGTCAAACGAAACGTATAATTCGTCAGCCGTGACGATAAAAAGCGAATTTTTCTCGCCACCGTGATCACAGTACGAAGTACGATCTGCGAAATACCTCCTTACTAGAGATACACCCTAAACGTAGTGTTCGTATAATGGTTACGTACCTGCTGGCGGCACGAACGCGAAAAGTAATTTCCAAACGAAGGTAATACAATGTGTAAAATAGTCACACCATGTGAGCTGCGCATCCTGTTCTGATTCATCATCTGGAAAGAAAAATAGCCCGGTTTAGAAAGCGAATGTGTGATGTGTACAGGTACACTACACGTATACTGGAAACAATAAATAAAAAACGCCAAAATTTTCATTCCGGATTCATACAGCCTTGTTTCCTGACTAGTTCCCATATCCATAACGCACGAGTTCGATTCATTTTTCTTATTTGATTAGCAACACGTACATAGGGCGACAGGGTGTTTGATAGCGTTTAACGTGGACTGAGAATTTTTTTTAGAAAGTTGAAAAATTCCAACAAAAGAAAATTGATGTGTGATATCAAAAAATAATAGTGCAGGCTTATAATTGAATGTGTCACAACAAACAGGGCATAACTCAGCACATTTCCTTTTTGATGCGACAAGCGATTCGTATTCTCTGAAGTTTTCTCTATCCAATGAGCCCCCTCCCACCTTCCAATATGTTTTCCTCGAAGAGTTATGGTGTTTTTAAAATGCGAAATTCGCAATTTCGGTACCTACATTACATGTTTGATTTTCATGAATTTGCGTAATGTTTAATTTTTTCACTGTGCAGATGATTGTAAAATTTTTAAATTTTAATGAAGTGTTTTTTTAGATAATTTTTCGTCATAAATTTGAAAAAATAATAAAATTCGTCCAAAATGTATTTTTAGCATTTTTTTGTAACCAAAAAAATGAAAAAAAAGTTGTCATTTTTCAAAGTGCGATATATCCGCTCCCTGAAGAGATAATTTGAAATTTTTTTCACGAAAATGCTCCTTTTTTCATTCTCTTCAACTTTTGTATGAAGATTTTTTTTCAATTTTCACTTTCGGAAAAATTATGCGTCATCAAACGTAGAAGGGTCGAAATGAAATTTTGTCACAACAAAAAGGACATATAACTAAACCTTTTGTTTTCAATATAGAAAAAAATAGAAAAGATATCAAGTGATGGGCGAGCTGTTTACTTTTGAAGCAAAAAGATGAAATTTTAAGGTAAATTGTTTTCCCCAGCTCAATTCTTTAATTTATTAAAAAAAGTACAATCAAACTTCAATCGTGATTTCCCAAAAACGTTATTTTTTCTACATGTCCTTTTTGCTGTGACACGTTCAATTGCACTCTTTGACTTCTATTTTGTTTCAAAATTGAAAAAAATTAGATATTGTATAAAAAATTTAGTTCAAAACGATTTCAAGTACTAAATTTTTTTAAATTAAAAAATGGCAAAAACGTTTAATACTTGTAAAAATTTTTAAAAACTAAAAAAAGAAAATTTTATGTTTTTTTATCATTTAACATTTTTTACGTTGTGGTGCACAGCACGGCAAATACTTCTATAGGTAATTAAAAAAATTAAAAACAAATCGAAATCGAAAAAATTTCTGAAATATCTAAACTAGCAATTTACTTAGTAAAAACTAAATTTTTCAAAAAAAAAATCACGCGGCCATAGATATTACCTAATCTAGGAACTCAATTACTTATTCATCGAGATCATAACCTGCATTTATAAGGAATTTAAAATATGAATGTTTGAATTAAAAAAAAAATAGATACAATTTTTGAAATTTAGCAAGAAATTCTTCATTTTAGGTAAAATTTAAAAAAATGAAATTAAAAATTTTTTGAGAAGTTTTTTGATAATTCCAAAATTAATAAACTCACCTAAAATTTTGAAATTTTTTAGATTAGTAAAAAGTTAAGTTTAAAAAAGTTATTCAAACTTCAAATAAAAAATTAAAACATTGGACATTTTAAAAGTGCGAAAAAATCTCAAAATTTAAATGATGAATCCTTAAGAAGAATGAGCGGGATCTACCCCCCCCCCCCCCATAAAGTACTTCTTTCTAAATCTGAATCAGCCAGATTTGTCAAGATTCTGGCTTTTTGAATCAGTGAAATGAATTCCTAATCTTTTTTGATGAATGGAAAATTCACTCAAAAATCAGTGAAAAATCTTTTATTTGCAATAAAATTCATTTCATCAATTCAAAAAAACAAAATTTTACCAAAATTGACTAATTCAGTTTAGAGAGATTCCAGGAAAAATTTCGAGCGAGATATCAAAAAACGTCAAAATTTATCGTTCAATTCGATTGTGGCCTTTAAAATTTCGAAACACAATTTTTAATCAAGATTTTGTGGAGTTTAAGCATTAGAAATTGATGGTTTTTTCAAAAAAAGTTCTCACAAAAATGAAAAATTTAGATTAACCTGTCAAAAAGAATAACATGTCACTTTTTTCAATTTTTTATCCAAATTTTTCTCTGCTAAAATTTCGCCTAATTTTTAAAAACTTGAAAAAATTTTGAAGGAAATTAAAGACCCTTGGCATCCCCCCCCGAGATTTTTTAGTATTCAATTGGAAAAATTCACCATTTATACCCATGAGTTAGGAAAATTTAAGCTAATTCCTTACTTTTAGTATTTAGCTATTTACTAATCAGATTTGAATAAAAATTGAAAAAGGATGAAACAGTACGTCAATAAAACTCCATCTACCAATTTTTACCCGCTGGAGTCCATTTTTAAATTCTTTCCAAATTCTTTCCAAATTTTTGAAATTTAATTTTGGGAAATTTTATAAATTTAAAAATTGAAAAATCTACTTTTTTGATAAACCCCTGCGAAAAAAATCGCATGTAGTACGACTTTCCAAGTTTTTAGAGTATTGAATTAAAAATTTTGACTCTTATTTTTAATACAGCCGTTCATGCCTCTTCTTTGAATTTTGAAAAAAAAAGTAAAAGCACTGCAGAATATTCTATATTGCATTTTCTTGAACACTCGAATCATTGAATATTTTTAGTTCTTAATATTTTGCCAATTTTCCACACCAGCAAATTTTTCTGCCAAAATATCTACAACATTCGATTCGAAAAAATTCCACATTTTCTAGATAGTGTATTTTACCAGGATTACTCAAAATATAACATGAATGAACTTCTGAAAATTTTTGAATTTTCGATGTTTACTGATGTCCCTTCATTCAATTTAAATATTGGGAAGAAATTATCACAACAAAATTTGTTAATTTTTAAAGTAAGTAGGCACGTAATTTTATCTTTGAAATTATTTTTAAAAAAAATTATTTTAATTTTCTTTCGAGGTGGCTTCAATATAGGTAGATGATCGAAAAAGAATTCGTGTAATTTTCGACCTCGTATCTGATTTAGAGCTAATTCTATTTCAAAGGTTATTTGTCCCTCGACTTCTAAAAATATTCAAATACCTACTCATCTAACATTTTCCCTTGCCAGATAGGTACTCCTAGTTACATCCAAATCTGATACAAGCATAACCACTATAACCAGTCATTCTCTACATTTCTCAACTAAACCTCCATCGCACCAACAAAACCATCTCTTCTTTTTGAAAAAACCGTCGATTTCATCTTTTTAATGTCTCCCTCGAAGCCAACCTTTTAATTTAAATAAAAGTCGACATCGACGAAGACAGAAAAAAAACTACATAAAAACTCCAACGTAGTTTGATTAATTAGACGACAGTACCTAATGAATTAAAAATAAACCCCGTATAAAAAAACGAAAAAAAAAACAACAAAGCAAGCTAAAAATATTATACAAATGGCTAAAAATAAGAGACGAAAAAAAGTTAACCCAAAACAGATATGATTAATGGAGAATTTTATTAAATTTACTGGCACAGCAACTCGAACTATTACAAAATGTTGATTCCGAAATACCATCGGATCGGGTCGTACAGAAAAGGGGATATTATTAGAACGTGAAAAATTCATCTATTCGTTAGAAATTCCGGTCGATTATTCGCCTCAGGCGATAAGTTTTCCAAATAAGTAAATACAAAGTTATACGAATCGGTTTGGTTGTACAAACTACAGGCAATTTACCAGCCAGCGCGGCATACCGTCCTGAAATTACTATAGTCGAATAAGTTGGCTTTAATGAAATACGTAGGTACCAACAACGAGCAAATGTTAAACGAAATAATAACAAGATGTAGGTATGTACTTAACATCCCTACGATAAAGGATTTAATTATTGTTTACATGGTCGAGAGAGATGGTAGCTGATCCCCTTTTCTCTGCCTATCTTCGCTCGGCCAATATCGAATTGAAGAGGACAAGGAGATAATCTAATGTTTTAAAGATGATAAGTTGAATGGAAAGAAAGATTACCTGAATCGGGTTTAATTCGAAAAGCATTCACGAACTGTTCGGACCATGAACTGAAACCAACGCTGGGACCTTCTTGTTCCACTAATTTATTCACCGTGTTCTATACGTAATTCACAAACATAAAACATATAGGCACATGTACTAAAAGTAAAGATAGATAGCAGACGTAATTACATATACAAGTTCATCTCTATCTCATCATCATCCAACGAAACTCTTTTCAACCGTACATTACAACCCGCATTTTCCAAAATTGGCTATAATAATTGAACCCAGTTCTAGGTACCTCTCTACATGCTTTTAAAACAGATACGAGGAGTTTTCTTATCGACCAACGAAGGGAAAATTTTCGCGTGTCGTCGAACAAACGCACGTGGCCGAAGCGCGAGGTACAAACGGCACCCCGGATCTGATTAATTAAACTTATTAAAACTCGATACCAAACTCCCCCGCGCCGAGCCCGGCTCCAGTCGAAACTTAAGTTATAATAATATAAAAGGTTTTATTCTTTTCGTGACTTTTACCGTATTCGCTACTTGCTCCGAGTATAGCACATAAAATGTTCTTTCTCCACCTATCACCGTAACGAGCTGGTAATTTGGTTGGCAAAATGTAATTTTTGAAATATGTTGTACGATGTACTTTCTCTCATATACGTAGCCTTTTTATATACTTACACGTGATTTGTACCAGACGAGTAAGTATAGTGCTTTTTCCTTCCCTTCTCAGAGAAAAATCATTTTAAATAGACTCGCCTACCTTAGGTACCAGCTTGTTACGTTACTTTCACCAGCGTCGCGGGTGCACTCCCCGCTATCCAAGAGTTTTCACCGCAGTCGACGTTAAAAGCTAGACTCGATTGGAATAATGAAAGTGATTTACACGGTGTTTGGTAAGTTATGCATGAAAATGGGAAGTACTACGATAAAAATTTCAGTGCGATGATTTTCGAATCAACGTTAATTCTTCCTTGGGAAAAGAAGGCGGAGGAGGGACTCGCGTTGAATGATTTTAAAAAGAGAGGAGGGTAAATAAAATGTGAATATGGTCAAATTTGAGGCGTGAGGGGAGTGAAAAAGTCATGAAATTTTCTTTTTTGGGTGGACAAAAATTTAAAGTTTTATCGACTACGGGAGATTTCCTTGTAATGCATAAATCTTCTAAATCTTTTTCTGATGTTATAGATATTAGGGATGTTGATGTATAGGAAACTTGATCAGGGTGAACTATTGACATTCTCCTTGGTATCTAACAATATTGGTGTCCCATCTTGAAATAAGTAGGTACTCGACACTTTTTTTGGATAATATTTTATTCGTCAATAAAATAGTGATGGTTGATTAATCAATTCCTTACGATTAATCGATTCTTTCTTGAGAATTGATTCTTTTCAATTTTCAAAAAATCGATTCTTTGGTGAAAGGAATCGATTATTCATTTTATGTCACTTTAAAAGAGCAGACTGATAGAAAATTAAAAATTTTCCAGTTGACTCTCCATTGTTTCTGCTAATGATGTACATTTGATTCAGGTTCAGGCCTTTTTCCAAACTAAAAGACAATTTTTTTCAAGCGTGTTGATGATTCAACACTGTTGATAGTTTTTTTCGATCTCACGTTGTACTTTTTTATTTTAAAAATCACACTATTACATGTTGTATTACCAATTTTGTTGAATCATTTTATTTTTTCCAACTGCGTGCAGTTTCTCCCATCTTTTTTTCAAATGGGTGTATTTTGCGAAACGGTTTAGAAGAATCGATTAATCAATTTTTTTAACAAACGAATCAATTCCATATACCAGTGGATTTTAGAACCATACCAGTGGTTTTTATAACCATACCAGTGGTTTTGAAATTGATACCAGTAGTTTTCTTAACCGTACCAGTGAATTTTCAAACCATACCAGTGGTTTTGGAAATGATACCAGTGGTTTTTAAAACCATACCAGTGGTTTTTAAATTGATACCAGTGTTTTTCAAAACCATACCAGTGGTTTTTAAAATCATGCCAATGGTTTCAAAAATGATACCAGTGGTTTCAGGAATCATACCAGTAGTTTTGGGAATCATACCAGTGGTTTTGGGCATCATACCAGTGATTCTGAGAAAATTACCAGTGGTTTTGGATATCATAACAGCGATTTTGGAAATTTTACCAGTAGTTTTGGAAATGATTCCAGTAGTTTTGGAAATCATATCAGTTACTTTGGGACTCATACCAGTGGAAATCATACAAGTGATTTTGGGACTCATATCACTGGTTTTAGAAATCATACCAGTGATTTTGAAAACCATACCAGTGTTTTTTAAAACCATACCAGTGGATTTCAAAACCATACCAGTGGTTTTTGTAACCATACCAGTGGTTTTGTAAATGATACCAGAGGTTTCGGGAATAATGCCAGTGTTTTAGAAAATCATACCAGTGATTTCGAGAATCATACCAGTAATTTTGAGATCATACCAGTGGTTTTGACAAACATACCAGTGGTTTTGGATATCATACCAGTGGTATCATTTCCAAAACCCCTGGTATCAATTCCAAAACCACTGGTATGGTTTTAAAAACCACTGGTATAATGCCCAAAACCACTGGTATGATTCCCAAAATCACTGGTATGGTTTTAAAAACCACTGGTATCATTTCCAAAAACTACTGGTGTCATTTCCAAAACCACTGGTATCATTTCCAAAACCACTGGTATGGTTTTAAAATTCACTAGTATGGTTTCGATAACCACTGGTATGCTTATAAAATTCACTGGTATGGTTTTGAAAACCACTGGTATGGTTATAAAAACCACTGGTATGGTTATAAAAACCACTGGTATGGCTTTAAAAACCACCGGAATCATTTCCATAACAACTGGTATGGTTTTCAAACGCACTGGTATCATTTCCAAAACCACTGGTATGGTTTTAAAATTCACTGGTATGGTTTTAAAAACCACTGGTATGATATCCAAAACCACTGGTATTATTTCCAAAACCACTGGCATGGTTTTAGAATCCACTGGTATGGTTTTGAAAACCACTGGTATCAATTTCAAAACCACTGGTATGGTTTTAAAATTCACTGGTATGGTTTTGAAAACCACTGGTATGGTTTTGAAAACCACTGGTATGGTTTGAAAAACCACTGGTATCATTTCCAAAAACAACTGGTGTCATTTCCAAAAGCAATGGTATCAATTCCAAAACCATTGGCATGGTTTTAAGAATCACTGGTATGGTCCTAAAAATCACTGGTATGGTCCTAAAAACCACTGGTATGGTTTTAAAATTCACTGGTATGGTTTTAAAAACCACTGGTATCATTTCCAAAACCACTGGTATCATTTCCAAAAACACTGGTATGATATCCAAAACCACTGGTATCATTTCCAAAACCACTGGTATCATTTCCAAAACCACTGGCATGGTTTTAGAATTCACTGGTACGGTTTCGAAACCCACTGGTATCAATTTTAAAACCACTGGTATGGTTATAAAAACCAATGGTATGGTTTTAAAAACCACTGGTATGGTTTTGAAAACCACTGGTATGGTTTGAAAATTCACTGGAATGGTTTTGAAAACCACTGGTATCATTTCCAAAACCAGTGGTATGAGTCCTAAAACCACTGGTAAAATTTCCAAAATCACTGGTATGATATCCAAAACCACTGGTATGTTTCTCAAAATCACTGGTATGATTTTCAAAAACACTGGTATGATGCCCCAAACCACTGGCATGATTCCCGAAACCACTGGTATCATTTCCAAAACCACTGGTATGGTTTGAAAATTCACGGGAATGGTTTTGAAAACCACTGGTATGGTTTTGAAAAACACTGGTATGGTTTGAAAAACCACTGGTATCATTTCCAAAACCAGTGGTATGAGTCCTAAAACCACTGGTATGGTTATAAAAACAACTGGTATGGTTTTAAAATTCACTGGTATGGTTTCGAAAACCATTGGTATCAATTTCAAAACAACTGGTATGGTTACAAAAACAACTGGTATGGTTACAAAAACCACTGGTATGGTTATAAAAACCACTGGTATGGTTACAAAAACCACTGGTATGGTTATAAAAACCACTGGTATGGTTTTAAAATTCACTGGTATGGTTTTGAAAACCATTGGTATCAATTTCAAAACAACTGGTATGGTTACAAAAACCACTGGTATGGTTTTGAAAACCACTGGTATGGTTTTGAAAACCACTGGTATGGTTTAAAAATTCACTGGTATGGTTTTGAAAACCACTGGTATGATTTAAAAATTCACTGGTATGGTTTTGAAAACCACTGGTATGATTTAAAAATTCACTGGTATGGTTTTGAAAACCACTGGTATCATTTCCAAAACCACTGGTATGGTTTTAAAAATCACTGGTATGATTTTCAAAACCACTGGTATGATGCCCCAAACCACTGGCACGATTCCCGAAACCAATGGTATCAATTCCAAAACCACTGGTATGGTTTTAAAATTCACTGGTATGGTTTTGAAAACCACTGGTATGGTTTTAAAAACCACTGGTATCATTTCAAAAACCACTGGTATCATTTCATTTCAAAACCACTGGTATGGTTTAAAAATTCACTGGTATGGTTTTGAAAACCACTGGTATGGTTTTGAAAACCACTGGTATGGTTTAAAAAACCACTGGTATGGTTTTGAAAACCACTGGTATGATTTAAAAATTCACTGGTATGGTTTTGAAAACCACTGGTATCATTTCCAAAACCACTGGTATGATTCCCAAAATCACTGGTATGATTTTCAAAAATACTGTTATGATTCCCGAAACCACTGGTATCATTTCCAAAACCACTGGAATAGTTTGAAAATTCACGGGAATGGTTTTGAAATCCTCTGGTATGGTTTTGAAAAACACTGGTATGGTTTGAAAACCCACTGGTATCATTTCCAAAAACAACTTGTATGGTTATAAAAACCACTGGTATCATTTCCAAAAACAACTTGTATGGTTATAAAAACCACTGGTATGGTTTTAAAATTCACTGGTATGGTTTTGAAAACCACTGGTATCATTTCCAAAACCACTGGTATGGTTTGAAAATTCACGGGAATGGTTTTGAAAACCACTGGTATGGTTTTGAAAAACACTGGTATGGTTTGAAAACCCACTGGTATCATTTCCAAAAACAACTGGTGTCATTTCCAAAAGCAATGGTATCAATTCCAAAACCATTGGCATGGTTTTAAGAATCACTGGTATGGTCCTAAAAATCACTGGTATGGTCCTAAAAACCACTGGTATGGTTTTAAAATTCACTGGTATGGTTTTAAAAACCACTCGTATCATTTCCAAAACCACTGGTATCATTTCCAAAACCACTGGCATGGTTTTAGAATTCACTGGTACGGTTTCGAAACCCACTGGTATCAATTTTAAAACCACTGGTATGGTTATAAAAACCAATGGTATGGTTTTAAAAACCACTGCTATCATTTCCAAAACCACTGGTATGGTTTGAAAATTCACTGGAATGGTTTTGAAAACCACTGGTATCATTTCCAAAACCACTGGTATCATTTCCAAAAACACTGGTATGATATCCAAAACCACTGGTATCATTTCCATAACCAGTGGTATGAGTCCTAAAACCACTGGTAAAATTTCCAAAATCACTGGTATGATATCCAAAACCACTGGTATGTTTCTCAAAATCACTGGTATGATTTTCAAAAACACTGGTATGATGCCCCAAACCACTGGCATGATTCCCGAAACCACTGGTATCATTTCCAAAACCACTGGTATGGTTTGAAAATTCACGGGAATGGTTTTGAAAACCACTGGTATGGTTTTGAAAAACACTGGTATCATTTGAAAAACCACTGGTATCATTTCCAAAACCAGTGGTATGAGTCCTAAAACCACTGGTATGGTTTTAAAATTCACTGGTATGGTTTTGAAAACCACTGGTATGGTTATAAAAACCACTGGTATGGTTTTAAAATTCACTGGTATGGTTTTGAAAACCATTGGTATCAATTTCAAAACAACTGGTATGGTTACAAAAACCACTGGTATGGTTTTAAAAACCACTGGTATCATTTCCAAAACCTCTGGTATCATTTCCAAAACCACTGGTATGATTCAAAAATTCACTGGTATGGTTTTGAAAACCACTGGTATGGTTTAAAAATTCACTGGTATGGTTTTGAAAACCACTGGTATCATTTCCAAAAACACTGGTATGATATCCAAAACCACTGGTATCATTTCCAAAACCAGTGGTATGTTTCTCAAAATCACTGGTATGATTTTCAAAAACACTGGTATGATGCCCAAAACCACTGGCATGATTCCCGAAACCACTGGTATCATTTCCAAAACCACTGGTATGGTTTGAAAATTCACTGGTATGGTTTTGAAAACCACTGGTATGGTTTGAAAAACCACTGGTATCATTTCCAAAAACAACTGGTGTCATTTCCAAAACCAATGGTATCAATTCCAAAACCACTGGTATGGTTTTAAAATTCACTGGTATCGTTTTGAAAACCATTGGTATCAATTTCAAAACAACTGGTATGGTTACAAAAACCACTGGTATGGTTTTAAAAACCACTGGTATCATTTCCAAAACCTCTGGTATCATTTCCAAAACCTCTGGTATGGTTTGAAAATTCACTGGAATGGTTTTGAAAACCACTGGTATGGATTTAAAATTCACTGGTATGGTTTTGAAAACCACTGGTATCATTTCCAAAACCACTGGTATGATTCCCAAAATCACTGGTATGATGCCCAAAACCACTGGCATGATTCCCGAAACCACTGGTATCATTTCCAAAACCACTGGTATGGATTGAAAATTCACGGGAATGGTTTTGAAAACCACTGGTATGGTTTGAAAAACCACTGGTATCATTTCCAAAAACAACTGGTGTCATTTCCAAAACCAATGGTATCAATTCCAAAACCACTGGTATGGTTTTAAAATTCACTGGTATGGTTTTGAAAAACCACTGGTATCATTTACAAAACCACTGGTATGGTTTTAAAAACCACTGGTATGGTTTTAAAAACCACTGGTATCATTTCCAAAACCACTGGTATGGTTTGAAAATTCACTGGTATGGTTTTGAAAACCACTGGTATGGTTTTAAAAACCACTGGTATGGTTTTAAAAACCACTGGTATCATTTCCAAAACCACTGGTATGATTCCCAAAATCACTGGTATGATTTTCAAAAATACTGTTATGATTCCCGAAACCACTGGTATCATTTCCAAAACCACTGGAATAGTTTGAAAATTCACGGGAATGGTTTTGAAAACCACTGGTATGGTTTTGAAATCCACTGGTATGGTTTTAAAAACCACTGGTAATTTCCAAAACCACTGGTATGGTTTGAAAACCCACTGGTATCATTTCCAAAAACAACTTGTATGGTTATAAAAACCACTGGTATGGTTTTAAAATTCACTGGTATGGTTTTGAAAACCACTGGTATGATTTCCAAAACCACTGGTATGGTTTCCAAAACCACTGGTATGGTTTCCAAAACCACTGGTATGGTTATAAAAACCACTGGTATGGTTTTAAAATTCACTGGTATGGTTTTGAAAACCATTGGTATCAATTTCAAAACAACTGGTATGGTTACAAAAACCACTGGTATGGTTTTAAAAACCACTGGTATCATTTCCAAAACCTCTGGTATGGTTTGAAAATTCACTGGAATGGTTTTGAAAACCACTGGTATGGATTTAAAATTCACTGGTATGGTTTTGAAAACTACTGGTATGGTTTTAAAATTCACTGGTATGGTTTTAAAAACCACTGGTATGGTTTTAAAATTCACTGGTATGGTTTTAGAAACCACTGGTATCATTTCCAAAACCACTGGTATGATATCCGAAACCACTGGTATCATTTCCAGAACCACTGGTGTCATTTCCAAAACCACTGGCATGATTTTAGAATTCACTAGTATGGTTCTGAAAAGCACTGGTATCAATTTCAAAACCACTGGTATCATTTCCAAAACCACTGGTATGGTTTTAAAAAACACTGGTATGGTTTTAAAAAACACTGGTATGGTTTTAAAAAACGCTGGTATCATGTCCAAAACCACTGGTATGGTTTGAAAATTCACTGGAATGGTTTTGAAATACACTGGTATCAATTTCAAAACAACTGGTATGGTTTTAAAATCCACTAGTATGGTTTTAAAAAACACTGGTATGGTTTTGGAAAACACTGGTATGGTTTGAAAAACCACTGGTATCATTTCCAGAAACACTGGTATGATTTCCAAAATCACTGGCATGATTTCTAAAACCAGTGGTATGAGTCCTAAAACCACTGGTAAAATTTTTCCAAAATCACTGGTATGTTTCTCAAAACCACTGGTATGATTCCCAAAATCACTGGTATGATTTTCAAAAACAGTGGTATGATTGCCGAAACCACTGGTATGGTTTTAAAAACCACAGCTTATCCTAATCTTAATTTGTCTTCCAGTCGGTCCAATAGGTATACCTCCTTGACTACTGCCACATCCACAATCCGGTTAATGGATTCGATGCAATTCACTTCAATTTTCAATGGTATCTTGTTTCTAGTGGAGGGTATAATGCTTTAAGGGTTATTTTATGGATTGTAAAGTGGCTTGATGTTGTGTTTCCTCAATATCCTTCTTATTTAGAAGGATGTTAATTTGATATAAACCAAATACATATTATTTCTTTACCAACATAGATTAAGTAAATCAAATTTTCATATTCATATTTTGAGCTTTCATATGGTCCTAGGCAATTTTGAATTTTCAAAAATCAGCCAATATTCGAGAAAATAAACTTCAGCACTTGAGATTCTTTTATGATGTGTTTACTTTCAATATGTTCAATTGCTGCAAAAATTGAGAAAAATTTTCAATTAAAATAAATTTATGAATTCAAAAAAAGCAAAGGTTTTTTTTATTAAAAATCAAAAAAATGTAAATGCCTCTAATGAAAAGAATTTTCTTACATTCAAAAACATACCCCCAAGACTAATTAAATTTCAATTTTAAAACACGATTTGTATTTTCCAAAACCTTGCTTCAGTTTTGTAAAGCTCTTTATAATATTACCAAAAGTAACACTTTGAAAACCCTATTTCATTACATTGAAAATAACCTTTTTATACGATATACCTAAGTCTCCTCGCTCGGTCTTATAGTCTGGTTTTTTTGGTTAACCCGACTCGTCGGTCTAATTTATTTGAAAAATTGAACAAAGGTTACTCGTACTTTCATTATACGCCATTGAAACGACATAACGAGCATTTAAAACGAAAGTCTCGTACTGGTAGGCTACATTTTAGGGGATCTAAATTAATACTTTTATCGACATACCGTTTAGTCACGTTTCGTAAATTTAAACGCGTATAATTCGCAATAAAAACGAAAATCATGAAATTATACGTAGATTCATTCAATTGCACCAGTTTTTCTGGCAGAAAAATACAAATTATCAGGTTTTAAAATTTTCCTGTCGACGAATGGTTGCTTAATCGGTTATGTAGAGAAAATACCTATCTATCTGTCATACATACGACGTACAACTTCCTATACATATTTATCTATCACCCGGTGTATAAAAATTCTCAGCATAAGGGACTAAAATTAGAAACACGCGATTTTCTGATGTTTAAGTTCATTTCGTACAAACCGATACACTCGTCTCCTGACCTACATAACTCGTTTCTCGGTGTTTATGTACGACAATCACGCATACGGTTTTTAAATAACATTTTTTTTTCGGTTTTCATATTTCCTATATCTTACATGTAGGCATTTTTAACCTATGACTATTAATAATCCAACGAAATACTTTTTTTAGATGGTAACTGGAAATAAAAAGAAACTTCGACATCGTCACACGATTAATTTTTTGTTCGTCGTGTAACCCAAACTTTGTGTAGGAGAACAAAAAAAAAAGAAAAAAAACAACGAACTCGATTCGTCGAGTTACTTTGACGTTGGCCTATTCTTCGTATTGTGTTTTATTTAACGACAATCGAATCTCTTTAAAGGTTCATATTTCTCGAGACTCGAATTAACGACGAAGGTTTTTTTTTTGCCGAGTACCCACTTAAAATAACTAGTATTTGTTTCGGATTTTTACAAACATTAAGAATTCTACAGTACACAAAACAAGATACGGTAACCTTTTGTTCCTTTTTTTAATCAACGTTGTTCGAGTTTAGGCTTTTGTCAATTTTGGAATTGTGAAAAAGTTTCGAGTGAATTGTCTCTGCAGCATGCTTGTTTGTAATGTAAAACTTTTATTCGGATAAATTGATACGACCAGATATTTCGCACTGCGTCCCGTATAAACGACTCTGCGCTCAAAAAACAAAGCGAAACTTTCATTACAATGTAAGAATTTACGAAAATCTAACGAATATTATGACACCTTTCGAAACGATGTTTTTCACAAAAACTGCCAACCTTACTAGCAATTTAACGAGAATACCTGGAAGAGAAGAAGAAAAAGAACTGATTTGATGTCTCGGTACAGCGTGTTTTGTTTATATTATTTTCCCCAAGCAAGAATTTTTTTAATTAAGAATTCTCGAATTTTCAATACTGTACAAGGATTTCATTACGGTACCGTCGGAGACGAAAAATATCGAAACAAGATGCGTGGGCAAATGCCCCGCAACAGACTGCTTCGCCGCCGTGTAAAGTACACAACGAAACGAGAAAAATTACGTTTTGTAAACGTACCAAATCTTATTTAACAGTCAGTAAAGTAAGCAAGAATATTTGGGTAGATTGTTTTTCAATTTTTTTCTTCTGAAAATAGATCAAGATAGTTGTGTTTATACAATTTCAAAATAGTGTTGTGAAATTTACCCCTCTTCCTCCTCCTCAATTCAATATTTATTTTTTTCATATCGTATTTTGAATTTTCACATATTAAAAACTTTCAAAAAATGTTCAATTCAAAAAAATTTAAACTTTTTCTACAAAAATGGATTTAACATGCACTGTCTTTCGAAAGTAGACAAGTAGATATTGAAACAAAATTTTTAGGTCGTAAATTTTTTTCCAAAATTGCATTGTGATACAACTGCGAGTGAGAATCCAGAAACACCATTACACATTTCCAAAAAACTCTGTGTCTCCAGTTTCCGAAGAAGTGTTTTTAATTTTGAGAAAAGACTGAAAAACGTTTTTTTCGGCGATAAATAAGTGTACCATATACAAAAATGAAAATCAATGAAAAAATTCAAGGAAGCAATTGCTATGTTTGTTCTAGTGAACATTTGAACATTTTTTCTATCCGATTTCCCTCATTGAGACTTATCATTTGAAATTTACGGATTACTGATTTTTGAGATTTTTTAGTGACTTTGGCGTCTTTGACACACCCATGCAGTAAATCATCTTATTTTTGTGCTAAGAAAATGTAAATACTTACGAGTTCGATACTCAGAAAAATGGATATTTTTATGAGCTGTACCTACTTGGTTTTTGATGTAATAAATTTTAAAGTCAGTACGAATAGAAATATTGAAAAGGAGATAAAAATCGTAATTTCTTGACGGAGAAATTTCCAAAAATTCCTGCTCGAGTAATTCAGCAACGTTTATAATCCTTGATTCAATTTGAAATCAAACACATGGAAATTCTTTAATAAAAATTTTCACTATTGTTTCACTTAGAAGGGTACTGCGGCTGCTCAAATTAGAGTACCTCATGCGTATTTGAAAAATTTGACTCGAAAATTTAGAAATCGGAAAAATTTTTGATTTCTGATTAATTTTGGAAAATTCAACAAAAATCGGGCATTAAGATAACGTCAAGTTCGTGTTGAGCGAACATATCATTTTAAAATTTTAAAACTCATCTTTTCCCTTTAGATTTTTTCAATTTTGAGTGTTTTATTGGACAAATGAAAAAACTGCGCTGAGTTCGTGTTCAGAAAGGTCGAAATTCTCCAATAAACAGTAAAATTTTTCCACATAAATTGAAAAATCCTCCGACAGCATACACCATTTGGCGGATATAAAGCCCCCTAGAACTCGGGGTATTGGCGGATCACAATATTGTCTTTTTTTTTCAAAAATAGAATTTTGTAGAGTTTAATGGATAGTCAGAAAGTCAGGTCGAGGCCTCAAAGAATATGGTAGGTAATTATTTTTTCTTCCTTAATTAACCCTTACTCCCGGAAAATCGCTCATAAAATTTGACTATATTCAAAAAAATTTGAAAAATTGAAATAATTTTTAAAAGATTTACCTACCTACTAAAAATAATATTTAAAATTTATTGATTTAGAACATAACTTTTTGAATCAGGAATATTTTTCAAAAATGATTTTTGTTGTTAAAACCTCAAATATTTCTGTTTTTCCTGATTTAATTTTCAAAATTGCTAAAAAAAGTTTAATAAAATTTTAAAAAATTACGAAAAAGTAACTTTTTACAAAATTTAATTTTGTAAAAAAAAAAGAATAGAAAAAAATTTATATGTCTTGACATTTCAAGAAAAACGTCATAAATTGTATAAACAAAAAGAGAAAAATACTAAAATATCTAATTAAAATATCAGATATGAAAGATTTTTTCAAATTTTCAATTCATAGTAAAATTTGACAACTTTGTAACATTTCAACAATTCAACATTTTGCCAAGCTGTAGAAAACAAAAATTTGAAGTGAGATTACTTTTTGTTAACATGTGAAGTATTTAACCCTTTTTATTATAATTTCTCAAATCGATAAGCGATTTCAATTTTTACATTTCGTTGGACATCAAAAAACATGAGATGAGTTAAATTCATCATAAAATTAAATCATTGTCAAAAAATTTTCCAAATTTTTTCAAGTTCAACAAAATGTTATTATGTCATTGGTATCGAAAATTCGATCGAAAATTTGATGGTCCATTCCATAGACTGACCCTCAGAATTATAACATATGTATAACCCATGTTAGTAGACGTTTTCACCAAAAATGCTATTAGTGTCTATTTTTTACATTTATCCTTTTTTTATAAAAAGATTTCGAAAAAAAATTTCCTGCTTTTAAAAATCCATGTACATGTTACATAACTGCGGAGAAAATTAATGAAAAAAGTGAATTTTGAAACTTCCATTAAATCTTAAAAAATTAAAGGTCGAATAAGGGCGTGAAAAAAAAGAGGGGACCATCATATTACTCCCCTCATCGAATACAGTAGAAATCATCTCCCTTCTTTCAATTTTTTTAGTTTTTATTTCCTCCACTTCCACTCTTGATCAGGGAGAGAGAAGGAGAGGGGCGATGAAACTTTTAGAATACCGATTCACTCTTCCTATAGAGTCTAAATTAAATATTTTTTTCTTCTAAACAATTTTTCCATTTTTTAAATCACCTCTAGAAAAACAATTTATAGGTTGAAAGGTGGAAGGCGGACAAGAGCTGAAATATTTTTGAATGGACTTTTCTAACGATATTTTTGAAGAAAATAGAAACAATAATCAAAGCATAAGTTTTCATAGCTTTCTCTTTTCTTTCACAAAAAAAACAATGAAAGTCAAGGACGACAGGAAACCAACGAAATGAAAATTCCAGTGCAATAATTCCGACACCTAAAATACCCTGGAAAGCCCTCCAAATTACCACTAATCACTAAACCTCCCTTCTTTCAAATGTTAATAGCAAAACCAACGCTACTCTGCCTCCATTCAACGATTCATTTCGAATAAAAATATTTCAGACATTTTCCTCTAAAATATCGTAATTGTTTCCTTAATTCCGTTTCGTACAGCAATTCAAAACAAAAGATCTTTGACTCTATATTGCAGTCTCGAAAATCCTAAACCGAATCGCCGATTTTTTCTCACGCCGGTTCTATTATTCTTCTCAAGCCAGTAGTTCCGGTTCACTTTCATTTAAGAATTTTTAATATTTTCCATTCCAACTTCCATTGTAGTTCAGAAAACGACCCTTTGCTGCGGTTCTAAATCTTCTCCGCCTTTTCTATAGCCATAAGACGGTAACAGCTTTAAATTTCTTAATCCGTGTTCCGCAGCGTCTCCGTCGTATTTAGCGAGCAAAAAGATGAAAATGAAATAAACTCGTTGCTGGGTATTAAATTTGCCTAACGCAGTTGCCAAATCTCTTGCGAGATTAAATCGTTTGCATAAAATAAAAATTACGAGGTAGCCAATGAAATGATGTACTGGAATTTTCCACGTGCATGGTTCATATCGTTTTCATTCGGTTTGAAAAGATTTTTTTCAAGGTAAAATCTTATGAATTATTCAATACGAATTATTTATTTTCCAAATGGCTTTGCGAGGTGATCTCAAATTGATGTTCCACGTGTGTGTCAAAAAGAAAAAACAGAATTTCGAGATTTGAAAGGATGCGATTTTTTTTCGACTTTTGATGATATTTGGGGATTCGGCGAAACCCCGAGACGATAAATTAATTAGTCTTTGCACGAAGTCAAGAACATGCTAATGGAGGAATGAAAGCTTGGCGGCAATTAGAGAAAATATTAATGTCATCGTTAATTTACCGGCAAGATTACATTATTTTCATCAAGGCATCGTATTATACAACAAGTTTTTTGTTTTAACGTTAAGCAAACAAGTCTCTCTGAAGAAGGAAAAATTTAGTTACAACGTTATAACGAGCAGATAATTATTTTCCTCGTACATCCCAATCTGTTATCAGACTTTATAAAATAGCTTTAGAGTATCGATTCTACTAAAAATGGCATCTACATTGATAACACAAGTCGACATGGGAAATCCTGTTTAAGGTTTGATGGGTGATTTTCATAGTATTTTTTGCGCAGATCACGAGAAAAATAGTGAAAAAATTCCATCACCCAAAGAATTTCCACAATTTGAATTTCTCGTTCAACGGTTTTTCTACTTTTTTAATAACTTTGACACTTCAAGTCGATTTTCTGAGAAAGGGAAGGGCTCTACGAAAAAAATGAATAGAACATAAACTGTAGAGCGTCAAATTTCCTATCTGTAAAGTCTAATTAGTATTTTCTTATGAGGCTTAGCTTTCGAGATATTTCAGCTCAAAATTCAACTTTCTTTTCAAAATTGAAAATATCTCAAAAACTAAGCCTCCAAAGAAAAAACTAAATACCTAGACTCTACAGGTAGGAAATTTGACGGTCTACAATTTATGTTCTATTCATTTTTTTTCGTAGGACCCTTTCATTCCCCAAAAAATCGACTTCAAAGGGTCAAAAATTACATCAAAAAGTGTGAAACAAATTTTCAACGAAAAATCTTCCAATTATTAAAAATCCTGACGTTCTGGATTTTTTCACCATTTTTCTCGTGATCAGCGTGAAAAATAAAATAATAATTATCCATTTAATTTAAAACTGCATTTTCTTTTTCTTGTTTTAATCACTGTTTTTAGTCTGAAATGTAACGCTGATTTTAAAATTTCTCCATCACTCAAGTTTCGCTGGTAGTTGATTCTAATCTATTTTTTATTGCCGAGCTCGAATATGATTACAGTTTTTCTCGATTACGTCAGGATTTTTTATAATTGAAAGATTTTTTGTTGAAAATTTGTTTTAGATTTTTCTATGTAACTTTTGACCCTTAAAATCGATTTTCTGGGGAAGGAAAGGGTTCTACGAAAAAGATGAATAGAACATAAATTGTAGACCGTCAAATTTCCTACTCGTAAAGTCCAATTAGTTTTTTCTTAGAAAGCTCAGTTTTTGAGATATTTTCAATTTTAAAAAAAAGTTGAACTTTGAGCTAAAATATCTCGAAAGCTAACAAGGGAGCTACCCGAAGTCGGACACGCGGAATGAAAAATTTTTTTCACAGGCTTGTAGGGCATCACCAAATACTTCCACAACCAAAATTTCAGCCCCTAAAGTTTATATAGGGGGGAGCTATGGGGGTTTGAATTTCGAAAAATCGCCTAATACACCGAAAAATTACAAAAATCTAAATATGTAACTCGCGTTCTTTTGGCGTTTAGGAGATGGATTTTATACCAGGAAGGCCATCTGAAGATGGGATAGTCACCTAGATTCGAGTTTAACGTCAGGGGGGTGGGGGGATTTTCACTCATACCTTTTATGCGTGATGTAGAAAAATTGTAATAACGACCACTGTATGAGTGAAAATCCCCCCACCCCCTGATGTTACACGCGAACCTAGGCGACTATCCCGTCTTCAGATGGCCTATACCGAGGGCAGTTCGTGGTATAAAATCCATCTCCTAAACGCCATAAGAACGCGAGTTATTTAGATTTTTGTAATTTTTCGGTGTATAGGCGATTTCTTGAAATTCAAACTCTCATAGCTCCTTCCCATTTCAACTTTAGGGGCTGAAATTTTGGTTGTGGAAGTATTTGGTGATGCTCTACAAGCCTGTGAAAAAAAATTTTCATTTCGCGTGTCCGACTTCGGGTAGCTCCCTTGTAAGCCTCCTAAAAAAAAACTAATTGAATTACCCACATAGGAAATTTGACGCTCTACAATTGAAGGGCCTGCTGGAAAAAGGGCCTCATCGAGATGAGGACCCTTTTCCGCATTTTTCGTCAATGTGTTCTCTCAACCTACTACTACAACCTACCAAACCCAACATTTCAATATCTTGACCCTAAATGGCGCTAAACGATTTTCTTCACAAGCACCTCGACTGAATTTTTATTACTTGGCCGCACGGCGGTACCTGGAGTGCTAGAACGTGTTGACACTCAACTTATCATTATTAATAAATTATTTTTTATTACGAGATTTTATTTTATAAATGATTTTTTTACTTCATTTTAGCTCGAAAAAAATTGAAAAATGATTTTTTTACTTCATTTTAGCTCGAAAAAATTGAAAAATGATTTTTTTACTTCATTTTAGCTCGAAAAAAATTGAAAAATGATTTTTTTACTTTATTTTAGCTCGAAAAAAATTGAAAAAAAAATTGAAAAAAAACCTTATGGAAAAAGGGCCTCCCGGGAGGTCAAAAGAACGGCCAATAGGAAGAAGGCAAAACTTTTTGAGGAGGGGGTGAAACTTTGTATGTGTAGTCAAAGGTTCGATCTATCAAATAAAGCAAACCGCAGGTCTCTAGGTGCTATATTTTCGGAGCTACGCAAAAATGAATTTTAAAATGCGTTTTTCTCAAAACTATGTTTTCTCCACGGGGCCCTTTTTCCAGCAGGCCCTTCAATTTATGGTCTATTCCTTTTTTTCGCAGAACCCTTCCTTTTCTCAGAAAATCAACTTAAGTGTCAAAAGTTATCAAAAAAAAAAGTAGAAAAATCATTAAATGAAAAATTCTAATTGTGAGAAATCCTTGTGTGGTGGAATTTTTTCATTGTTTTTTTCGTGATCAGCGCGAAAAATACTATAAAAAATACCCATAAAACCTCAAACAGCATTTCAAAAGTTTAAAAATATCGTTCTGTGTAATCTATCAATCCAGCGACGTTGTACATTTACATTTTCGAATCTTTATTTTTACGAAATATCAGGCCGAAAAAAAATTAAAACATTTTTTTTTTACCATGCCCACATATCAAGACTTATCCAAAAGTTGTCTCAAGACATCTTGCTCCTATATTCCCCCTTGTCCAAAAAAAAGAATAGAAATACCTTTAGGTTGCTATGGTAACCAGGATGAGGTTATTTTTGCAGAAAGAACTGATCTAAGGCGTTATTTTGCTTTTGTCTAAAAATGGTGCCCAAGAAGAAAAAAAACACTCGTCAGGTTTTCTTTACCGGAACGTGTGTTCTTTTGAAATGTTTTTCGTGTCGGAGAGACACTAACAACTTGGCTACGTGAGGATAAAAAAATGCAGGCATTTTTTTCGGTTTCGGGCCGTGACACAGGTTGACGATTTTTTAAATAGCTATACGGTTTAAAATGAAATTATTCCATATGTAACGGGAAGCTTATTATTTATCTACATATCCGCGTAACCATGGCAATCGAATTAAATCGCTACGTTAATATTTTCGCTGTAGCGGTTGGAATTTGTATCAGTTTTTTTTTACTGTTAACTTTGGCGCTATATAAATATTTTGAAAAAAGACAATATACGCGAAGTTGTTTCGGGATTGGAAATATTTTTTAAGATATTCGAACACGAAAGTACATCCGCGTTGCGTTTTCGTTTTCAGTCCCCGGTGTATTGGCGTGTTTTATACCTAATACGTAAGACAGCGCACGTGCCGTTACGATTATCATATACGCGAGAAGAGATGACCAAGAGAGGATTTTTTTGTCATAATTAGGTCACAGGGTAGTAGGCTTTTAAGAGATAGAGGGTCATCGTGTAACATTTTGTTGTTTTAGTTTGTAAAAGGTGTCCTTGCTCTTCTAATCTATTTAATATTCCATCACGTCTTACTAGAAACGATTAACCGCGTGCTGCTCGCCGTAAAGTTAACGATGTTAAAAACGGTTCGAGTGGGTGAGGGGAAGGGGAAAGGTTCGTTTTTGCGCTTACTTATTGGTAAGATGGTGCGAGGTAAAGATTGCAGGGAAATTATAGATATTCGTATAATTTTGCTTGAAATGCATCAAGTTGAAATTACTCTAGTGCTTGTTTTATTGACGATCTCTTTGAAGTTTGAAATGAAATGATTTCAATCAAATTATTCCTTTTTTGACGGTGTTTAACGCTATAAAGTATTCAGTTGTGAAGTAACTGGTGAATTATGGAATTGGTATTAAAGGTTAAGAAGTGTGGGATTTTCGTAAGGTTACTTATTCGTCTTTTTAGTCTGGCCGAAGGTAGGTTTTAGGTTTACAGCTTTGGAGTTTGATGCCTACAATGCATTGGAGAGTTTTTTCAACAGGAAACTGTACATTCATCCAAATTTTCCGTCTAACTGAGGAGAGAGTTGAGAGATTTTTTTTTTGAAAATCATAAGAATTGAAAACTGCTCAAATTTAGAAGACTATAAATCCAGAATTCAAATCAAACGTCATAGTCATTGAAAATTTCAAAATAGTTCTGTTCGATACCTATCATTTATCTTGAATCAGGATATCGAATCATAAAACACAATATTTCTTGAGAAATTCTCATGAAAAGGTGGAAGGTGAATTGAAAAAAAACATAATCTCGAATTTATTGAGCTAAGGACCTCCGAAAAAATGTCGAGTCCTTCAGCCATAAGGCAAAGCGAAGCTGGAGAAGCTCATCATGAGGCTATTTTCGAAAAACATGTTTTTTTGCCACTCCACTAATTTTCGTCCAAATCTAGAGCAGATTTGTTTTTTTATCTGCCCTAACATACCATGTCTCTCACATTTTCAGGTTTCAGTTTTGTTTTTGTTTTTATAATTTTTCCACTATTCAATGCATTTGAAAGATGAGAAGTAGGAAAGTCATTAAAGTAGCTTCATTGGTATTTCAATTTAGTCTGGAAACAATAAAATTAATCTCATTTCAATGAGACATTAGTTTTTGGGAATTATATAATCTTTAGACAAAAAAGGTGGTTTGAACAACAACCATGTGTTGAGACAGGAATAGGTGGTATTAACGACAAATAATTCTGTTAAAACCGGTAAATTTCAAACGATAGAGTAGGTTATCTCCGCGACTATTTTTATTCATGAATCACGATAACTCCTCCAGATAGAAATGAGTATTTGAGTGACAAGAAAATTTTTTAACGACTACCTACACAGAGAAGGTTCGAATTTTTGCAGTGAATAAGTAGACTCCGGAGTCAGAGCTAAACTGACTCCAAATTGACTACAACTCCAGCTTGACTCCGGAGTTAGGCCGCAGTCAGGGAATCAAGGCAAACATTGATTCTGGAGTCAAGTAGGAGTTAGGAGTCAAGGTTGCAGATTGACTCCGGAGTCAGCGGAGGGATTGGAATAACTCATGAAATTTCAAATTTTGTCAATATGGCTGCTAGTTACCAGTTTTATTGTAGGTCCAGTGTCTATATTCCTGAGTCAAGGTGGAGTCAGGAGTCAAGGTGTGAAAGTGACTCCGGAGTCAAGGTAGAGTTAAGAGTCAGCTTTCTCATTTGACTCCGTAGTCAAGACAGAGTCAGGAATCAACTTTTTGGCTGATGACTATTCCCGGAATTTTTGTGAAAGAAGATTACCGAGTGATTGAAATGAGGTGTGATCGTGCCATAATGCAATTCATAATTTTACCCTCAGTGGAAATGAATATCAAAAACTGCATTATTAGTGCAATGATAATTCTAGTTTAACTGTATGAAGTGTCCTTTAAAAATAATTCTTTGTCGTGATTGTAACGTAATCCATTGTTGTGCGAGAAAAATTTGTTGATGTGTGATTTTTCATTTGTCGTCCAATGTATTCTTTGAACATGAAACAAATATTTTAGTTGTTTAAGGAACTTCTCTGTCGTGCATTTTCTTTGCTTGTAGCAATTTAATTTTTTGTCGGATAGACACCCTATTTTTGTCATGGATTCACCTTTTTTTGTCACAACAATAAATCATACCCTTAGTTTTTGAAATCAGTCAAGTGGTTCTCAACCAGTTCTCAATAATTACCATAAAAATTGAGATAACTTCTTCGCTATTTCTTAGGGAGGCATCTCAACTGAAAGTAAGATTTTAAGCTGAAACAAAAATAAATCGAAAATACGTCATAAAAGAACCCCATATACCACATTTCAAGTGCTGAAGTTTATTTCTCAAATTTTTGAAATTCCAAAATTACCTCATTGCCCTACAAAATATGAAAATTTGATCTAATCAACGAAAAAGCTAAAATTTGGGTATATTATAGGACCATCCTATTTTTAACTTCACGAATTAAATAGTAGTGGTTTCGAGACGTTTTGAAACCTCCGGAAAATTTTGGAATTTTCCAGCACTGGAGAGAAGCCCATAAAAATGGTCCATATGAGCTTAAGCGTCTGTAATCGCGGATTACCCATATTGGTGACCTATTTGATCGATTAAAGCACAATTTTATAAAATTTGTAACTGCCAGTTCAAATTCATACTTTTTGGAAGAAAATTTTCCTGGAAATAATAAAATGCATTGAGGTAAAAAGCTGAAAGTTGGTAGATATGTACTCCATTTCTGACCTCCCGAATCGATTGGAAGCGGTTTCGAGACGTTTCAAAGCCTTCAAAAAATTTTAGAATTTTTCAGCATTGGAGAAAAGCTCATAAAAATGGTCCATATGAACTTCAGCACCTATAATTGCGGATTACTCATAATGGGAGGCTAAAAATAAAGTATCTAGATCCAACAACTTTCAGTTTTTTGCCTCCTTGCGAATGCTGTCGGTGTATTTTAAATTTTTTTTTCCAAAAAAATTTTCTGTCGAAAAATAATGAATTTCAACTGAAAGTTATGAATTTAGGAAAATTGTGCTTTAATTGATGAAATAGTCACTAATAAGGTTAATCTGCGATTACAGGCGCTGAAGTTCATATGGACCATTTTTAGGGGCTTTTCTCCAGTGCAAAAAAATTTAAAAATTTTCCGGAGGTTCCGAAACGTCTCGAAACCGTTTGCAATTGATTTGGAAGATCGAAAAAAGGGTATACCAAATTTTAGCTTTTTTCATGGTTTAGATCAAATTTTTACACTTAATTATTTTGTGGGGCGATAATGTAATTCTGAAATTTAAAAAATTCGCCAAAATTTGAGAAATGAACTTTGACACCTGAAATTTTAAACATGAGGTTCTCTTATGATGTATGTACTTTTAATTTATTTTTGTTTCGGCTCCAAATTTTACTTTTAGGTGGGATACCTTCCTTGTTACACTTATGCACTACAAGTTTCTCAGTTTGCGATGAGCATTTCATCTTCAGCATTCTACGAACGTCCTCAGCAGGGTTGGGCAGAATTTGAATTTAAAATCAGAAAAATCTCAAAATCCGGATTTTGGATTTAAATCCACTCTCATAACTAATTTTAGATTTGAAATTCTATTTTTTCAAAATGTTTTACTTAAAAATCCAAAAATTTACGTACCACATGATCCAGTGATCAGTGTTTAGGCTTCAGGGGGAGGGGGGCAGACTACAAATGAACTTTCATTAGCAGTTTTCCGTCCAACTAATCATCTCACGCTTCCCCAAACATTTCAAAAAAGAACCCAACAAACTAAAAATCTGCCATCCTTCCGAACAAATCGTTCATCTCGCCATAGAGAGAAATCGAGAGCCACGCGATACCTAGCCACAAACACCGGCAAAGTTTTAGATTGAAAAACTCGCCACAAGAAAGAACCCTGAAAGGAAATCAATTTTAAGCCATTCGTAGCGGATTTTTCATTTGCAATGACACATATTTAATGAAAAAGGCCACTAAGCTTATCTTCCCCCGAGACCCGAACCGACTCCGATTGACGTTGGCTTTTGGCCATTAGGTTTTTCGTAACGAGACGCAGATGTATGTACGGGTACCATCGGTGATTTATTTTTTTTAAAAATTCGATTAGAAAAATAACCACCAAACAAACCTATTCTGCGAACCTTTCTGCAACTTATATTTTTCCCAATACGCGTATCGTCACGGATCTCCTTTCGTAAAACGTAAAACGTCGCGTAATACGACATACGAAGATGAAACACATAAAAAAATACCTCTCTGTGGCTTTTCGAGTTGACCGCACTTTCTGGTCTAATTAATCAGATTTTTTTTCCAAACCAGTGTTTTTAATATCCATCATATTTCCTTTCTTTCGGACCCTATCCGAAGCAGTTTCATTACAAGGGACGAGAAAGGATTGAAAAAATTAAACGTACTCGCCATTTCTGCGCTATTTGATCAACACGGGTCGCGAGTCGACGTTCTATCTCACTCTCTCGAGTCCAATTTACAGTTTTCATTATAACGAAAAATTTATACGAGTGGATTCGGCATCGAGGTCGACTTCGTTTTATTTCAGCACATTAAACGCACCGTAGATAAGGAAAAGCGTTTTATTGCCCGTAGTCAATCGTATATACACACTTTAGCAGAAGGGTAAAGGCAGGAAAAACATTCGAGAAGCAAATCCTACCGCACCGCTTCGGAGGAATTATATCGGGACGTATTCAATATGGAAGGAAAATTTGTAAAAATGTCGCCATTCTGGCCAAAAATTTAAACGGATTAAAAGCAAAACACCATTAAAAGCAAATTAAAATCTTGCCTGTATCGATTTTAACAAACTCATCTCTCGGTGCGGTTTTTACGAGCGCGTAACTTTTACACGAGTTAACAACTTTTCATTTTCACGTTTCGAGAGGCGAAATATTGAAAAATTATGGTTTTACGGTTTGATGAAAAAGCCGACGGTATTAACTTTTAGTCCCAACACAGATGGCTATATTATGTCATTGGTGCTGGTGTGTTGGTCTGCATCGTTTTCCGATCCAGGCCGAACTCGCATTTGTAACGCATATATTTAAAAAATCGTACATTTTTATTCAACTCGTTCAGCACGTTGACGAGGTGTTTTTTTCCATGACAATTTTTTTTTTCAAGCTCTTCGAAAGTATAAGCGTGGGCGATAGTCTGGGTACTCATTTCGTAACCGTTTCCACGTCTGAGTACCTACTTTACATTCTAACAAGTTACCGCAACCATCGACAGAAGAGCTTTACGTTGAAAGACTCGGCGTATGTTTCGGAGTAACTGGAATATCGATGCATTTGCACGATTTCGATTCTTTATTTTTCATACACCTCGAATGTATTTTAAAGCTACTGAAAAAAACTCGACGATGGTGTTTTAAAAAAAAACACATACTACGTAAGATATTTTTCTATCTTGAAAGCTCAACGTGAGTAAATGAACCGCGAAAATTTTTCTTATCGAATTACTGAAAAAAAATCTGCAGCATGGAAATGCTTCGATAATCGTAGCTTACGTGTAAAGACATTTGTCACTCGATTTAATCTCGATTCGACTGAATAATTTTCCCTTCGAAAGACAGACGCACGTGTAAAGACGTACGATAGAAGCAACAATGTAGGTAGCCGATATAAATTCTACAGCGAAAAAAAAGATTAAAATTGTTGTTTCAAATCTTTATACGAAGTTGATAAACTGGCACCTTTGGAGTATAATTTTCTGCAATTTAAATTATTAAAAATGAAGACAGAAGCTATATATAAAGCATTTTTCTTGCGGTTGAGAATCAATCTTCATTAAAAAGTTGTTACGTAACGAAATTAAAACACGTAATAACGAAATTGCACAGCTAAAAGATTAAATTTTATGGAAAAAAGTCATTTAAACTTTGGCTACCTACGTATAAAGAATGAAAAAGTTTGAACGTCGATATTACGATGGGGGGTTGACCTGATTAGGAATGGGTATTTTAGGAATTACAGTACAAAAGAAGCTGCTAAAAGAAAGGAAGTAGACTGCAATCTTGTCTATGGCAGAGAAAAAGTTTTCTTTTTTCATAATTTTTGAGAATATTTTTTCAAACTTTAAAAATTTCTCAAATATACATTTGGACAATTTTTTTGAAAAATTAAATTTTTATTCTGATAATATAATTCAAACATTTAATGGATGTTTTTTAAAAGCAAGAAATTAAGCTACATCGTAATGTGGGACTACTTTGAACGGATATTCCTTTTCAGTTTAGAGCCGCCTAGTGGCCAGAAATTTTTTTTTTCCGAATGAACCAGTTCTACTAGGAAGAGGAACCTCTAATTGAGGTATTTTCATGAATTTCTTTCCGCAATCTTGAAAAATTACGTTTAAAAAAAGTTTGATGAACTTTGATATCAAGAATCTAGTTTTAATTCTAAAAACCCGAAATATTTTTGAATAATAGGCTGGACATTCCTCTATCAAACCATTCAAAGTTTCAAGTTTTCATGAAATATCAACCCTGCAATAGGTAGACGTTTTTTTAAATGGGGCTTTGAACGGTTCTAATTTCTTCAAAAAAAATTATTTTTTCGTTAAAATTCTACCAAAATTTTGATAAACTGTTGTAATTTATAGTAAAAAAATGTTTTTTTTTGTTTCTTATGTTTTAAGCTTTTGAATGACCATAATTTTTGACAACTTTTTTTAAAACTCTTTTTTCTCAATTTTTTTTTAAATTTATGGCCCATAAATCGCATGTTTATGGGCCACTTTTTTAAAAATTTTGGATTTACTCTAATTAAGAGATACTTTTTCAGGTAACCTCAAGTAGCCTAACCCCTCCTCCCAAAAGGTAGTCCCATGTCTAAGGCTACAGATACACCTCGACGTATGAATAGAAAACAAAAATTTATGGGGCGGGAAGGTAAAGGAAGGGACGAGCAACAGATTTGTAAAAATTATTAATTAATTACAAAAAATGGTAGGAGAGGAATTGTAGTCAAAAATTTTCAAAAACGTTCAAAGTAGCCCACATTACAGTAAACAATTTAGACCAGGACTTCAAAATCCAAACGGAATGGAACCAAAAGAATCGTTCAGTTCAGAAACGAACCAAATATAACAAAATGGAGAATTGTTTTTAGAAGAACGGATCTTCAGAACCGAATCTGAGAACCGTATTTTGAAGAACGGAATTGTAGAACTGAATTGAACAATAACCAAGAACAGAATATTATCATAACACTTCAGATCTTCACAACAGGAAAAATTGTTTTCCAGCACAGTTCTCTCTAAATCTGAATCAGTCAAAATATCACTGGTTCAATTTGTAAAAGTAAATTATTTCTCAGATCTCTAAATCTGAATCAGTCAAAATATCACTGGTTCAATTTGTAAAAGTAAATTATTTCTCAGACAACTGATTGATCAGTGATGTTTTTCAACATTCGTAATACTGTAGAATCAGTAAAATTTCAATTTTAACTGAATGATTCAGTAAAATATCACCGATTTATTTCGTATATTACAAAATCTACTACTGAATCAGTAAAATTTACTGAAGTTTTGGTAATTTTTCAACTGATTTAAAAGTATTTTTTTTTTTTTTTTACTGGATGAATCAGTGAAAAATTACTGAAGTTTTGGTAGTTTTTTTTACTGATTCAGAGATGATTTTTTTTTTTTAATGAATGAATCAGTGAAGTTCTACTGATTCGGCAGTAACTCAATTTTGTAGATTTCAATCAGTCATTTTTAACTGCAAGCCAGTGAAAATTGACTGAACAATTAACATTTACAGTGGAAAAAAACACCAGTTGAATCCGTTAAATAGAAAAAAATAACTACTGAATCAGTGAAAATTACTGAAATTTTGGTAGTTTTCAACTGATTCGAAAGTACATATTTTTTTTTTTACTGGATGAATCAGTGAAATTATATTTTTTGCAGAGAATTTGGCATTAACATGATTCTGACAATTTCATTCAGTCATTTTCACTCAATTTTGACTTTCAACCAGTGAAAATTAACTGATTCAAATTAAGAGAGTTCTTTTGACTTTTGAACTTCAAAATTTTTAATTTTTTCATTTTCCAAGTATTTTTGCCGCAAACGGGATTTTAACGATTCAAGCCCAAGATTTAGTCTAATTTCCAAGTTGAAGTTTTTTCAATTTCTTTTATTGTAAATTTTTTTCAAAATTGTATCCAATTTAAAAACTTTTTTTTTCCAAAGGTAGAATTAAAAAGTTTTCAACTTCAATTTTTTCAAGATTTTTCCAATTTTTTCCATTATATACATCTTGGAATTTTTTCCAATTATTATTATTCCGAAGGAATTTTGAAAAAAATAAAGTTGAAATCTTTTTAAATTCAGAGTAGGAAAAAAATTTAAGCAAAAATTTTAAAATAATTGGAAAAAATTTTCGAATTAGAATAAATTAGTGATGCGTGCAGGGAAAAGGTACCTGAAGCCGGAATTTTCAAAAATGCGTTTTTTTTTTAGCTAAAATAATAAAGGAGATCATAAGGAACATATTGAGACCTTGATGAGCATCTAAGGCAGATTTTTCGCCGAGATAGAGACATTTAAAGTTAAGAAATTCTTGAATTCTGAAGAAACAAAATTCTGAAAAAACGCGTTCAAAGTTTTTACTCTTGTTCTTTACGTATGAATCATCAAAAAAAGCTGCCAAAACTACTTTTCTGTACTAAAATTTCACGAGGAATTCGTTTCTGACGTCGAAAATTAAGGTAGGAGAAGAGGAAAATAGAAAATTCACCATTACGATGCGTTTAATTTTGAAAAAAAATTCTTTACAAAAAAATCCTGTTTTTCATGCACTTATCAATCATCAAAAAAGCTGCCAAAACTACTTCATTGAACTAAAATTTCACAAGGAATTCGTTTTTGATGTCAAAAATTACTTACGGAGAAAGGAAAATGAAAAAATTTACTATTTCAATGCGTTTAAATTTAAAAAAAATGCATTAAAAAAAGGAATCTGGGTATTATTTATTATTAAGTAAATTACAAAAAGTATAGCTTATTTTTGACGAAGGCAAGCCGATTTTGAGATTTTTAAAGTTTTTTACGTTTGGACTGACGAATCTCCAACAAGGTGACAAATTTCATGGAGTGCATTTTGCAGCACACATCAATTTTTTTAACGTTCCGACTTCAGGTACCTTTCCTTCAGTCGGTTTGAACGTCATTTAGGCATGTCCTAATAGGTCATTCGAAGTGAAACGTTGGTAACAGATGCGTAAAGGTCAGAACTACTTGAAAAAGCAAAAAAAAAATCTGCAAAAATTACCCATTTTTCTTTCATTTTTTGGCTCTAACGCAAAATTCAGTTTTCCGACTTTAAGTACTCTGTCCCTGCACGGATCGCATTTTCAAAAATATAAACTTGGAAAAAAATTTTAAAATCCAACTTGAAATTTCGAGAAAATTTGAATTAAAAAAAATTTACAGTTTGAAAAATGTTTCAAATTGGAAAAAATTTTGGTATTAAAAATTTTTCCATCTTCAATTTATTCAATTTTTTTCAAATTATTCATATTATTTATAAAAACTTCTTTCATTTCGAACTACAGAATTTATGTAATGAAATAATAACGTTACAATAAATTTTCATAACGTAGACTAATGTAACAAATAACGAAAAATGTACATCATTTTTTTACTATTTTTTTTTCTTATACTTACATCCTGCATGAAATTGTTCTGAAAAGTCAATTTTCTCAAAATTTCCCCAGGTTTTATTTTTATTAATTTCTTATTTTCATTACTTTTTAAAATTTCTTCTGAATTGCTTATTGCTCGGGAAGAAATTGAAAACGTTTTAAAAAACTTCAGTCATTTTCAAGTTGGAAGCAATTAAAAAATTAAAAAATTCGGTGTCCCAATTACCAAAAATTTAGTAATGCTGATTTGTTTTTGATTTTGGTATAAAATTTTGTAAAAAAGTTGAATAAATTGGTTATACAGCTGTATTGTGTTCAGAGTTTTAGAAAGATTCACAGCTCCAAGAATTTAAAAATTTTAGGAAAAGGAAATCAAAATTTCTACATTTTTGGAGAATGGAGCGCTTTTTGGTACACATGGGGACGTGGCATGGTAATGGTACGTCCTTCAAACTATAAGTATTAACTGATTCGAATTTCTTGCAAAATCTGCTATCAATATTTTTCAAAATAATCACAAAAAATTGAACAATTTTTTCAAACACAATTTATTCAAAAAGTTTATTTTACAGCTTCCTCACTTCTCATTATTGAAACATTTATTTAATATTTTAATAATTGAACAAAACTTAAAATTTTTTACTCTAACAAAGTAAAAAATCCTACTCTTGATATGTTAAAATTTGACATAACAAACATTTTAGACCCACGATTTACCCCCCCCCCACCCCATGGCTAAAGGGCTCGAATTTTTCCAGGAAGATATTTTATGTAATGTAAACTACCTCATCAATTTCTGTCAAAATCCAAGAAAATTTTTTTAAATCCGCCCCAATATCCATGTCAAGCTGAAATTTCTCACCTTCAAGTACCTGTTTCCATTACCTGCCATAATATTTATTAGCTCATCGGGTCGTCACTCACTTCTACCCAAAAAGGTACTCAAAAAGAGCCACCCAAGTAAATAACCCACACACAATAAAAAAATTTTCCACTACACCGAACCAATTCAGAGTTAATAACCGGATTTCACAATTTCCTAATCTTTCTCGAGTTTTAAAATATTAATCATTGTTTTTTTCTCAACTCCTTCACTTAATCACCTAACATAAGGGGTTATAAAGTTCAGAACGAAAAAAAAACACATTCGCACACACACGTCCATCCTACGCAATTTTTAACCTACTCGTTTAAGAGGATGATTAATTAATACGAAGCATAATAGCTTATTCAGAACGTCTACGTATACGTAACTTTTGCCCGGATATGTAAAACACCCCGGTAACACAAAAACTCTTTTGTATACAGTTTTCTGCGCATAAATGAAGTTACACGTTGATAAAAAATTGATAAAGTTCATCTCGCATTTATTTAGTTATATCGCGCGGCATTATTTTCATACAGAGCGAAAAAAAAATTCGCTCAGGTACTTAATTTTAATAGCGAAGAAAATTCATCGTCGAGTTGTTATTTTCGTATAACTCATCAACATCTGAAAATTCCACCTCGCCGACTGCGAAATTTTCTCACTGCTATTTAAATTAATGCCCGAGAAATGAATAGTTTTTTTTTCACGTTAAAATGTATAAAATTTTGCAGATAATAACTCGAAACAGGCGTAATTTAAAAAATCCCGCTGCATCGCGAATGTATATTTATAACGAAAAACTGGAGACAAATAAATTACCCTGCCGAAATTCTTCGTCGTATGTCTACTTTTAAAAGTACAACAACAATAACATTTTTCAATTAGAGTTATAACAACACGTAAGAAATTTAATTCAAATTCACCAACCACGTTCGCCTCCTTACATCGTTTTACCGGCGGTATTTATGAAGAGAATATTTACAAATAAAATCACCCTTTTGTAACGCGCGGTAGCAGCGATAATTTATGCTTCATTAATCAACAGACTTCGGTATACCTGAAACTTTTACAATTGCCTACGATGGCTGATGCTTCCAGCACGAGTTTCCCAAAACGTCGTGAATTTTATCAGTAACATTACGCCGCAGAAAAGGAACCAGACGTAACGAGGTAATATAAAATGATAACGAATTTTTTTCAAATCCTAAATCCTTCGCGACGAATCCCACCCCGTCCCAAGGTAGATTTTTTAACGCCAGTAATTTTTACAGCTCATTAGATATAAAGTCTTTCGGCGTAGTACGAATGTTTACATCGAAACGAATTCTCTCTCGGTTCGAATAGCACCTAAACTTTTGAACGGTATCACGGTTGTGCGAATAAGAAAAATTTTTATTTCCAAAGTCACCTCGCCACCGTGCCGGATTTCCATCTTAATCAAACGTGTTAAAGTATTTCCATCGTTTGAATCAAAAGAATAGAATCGTTTTAGCTGCATTTGAATCGTATAAGAATTGGAATTTTTCTTCTCTTTGTCGAGTCTTTCGAAGCCGAAAAAAATAGGTACGCGTGTGAATTAAAGAGACGCGATTATGGTTTTTTTCTTTACGCAACGAATAATTTGCATAATGGTGTACCTAAAAAAAAAACTTTCGAGTTTGACGTACTCGCCTGCTTACTTCCAGCGAAATATTTTAACAGCTTTTATAGTACCGGAGAATCCATTTGTAAAAAACTTGGGTGTATTTTTAATTTGCAACACAACGCGTCAACTGTAATGATTATGAATGTGGGTCGTTTATTTCACTTATGATGTTGAAAAATCTCTCATTCTGGGTCCATAAAGGGAGAGTTTGATAACGAGGTTTATTATTTTTTACATGTGTGAAGGATGAGGTGTGATCAGGTGATCACTTACCTTGAATTCGTCGCTTTCTTTGATGACTACGTCGATTTTCGTTATAGCTCCTAGCTTCGGTTTGCCATTTAGGGCGATTTTGTCTTCGTCGCTGATTTCTGGGGTACTGTCGTCGGGACAATAGACCGAGGTGTCATCTAAATAAAAAAAAGGTAAAAAATTGATTAGATAGTTTACCAAATTTGCAGAATGAGTAAGTATTAGTTTGAAGCATTTTCCTAATATTTTTATTCAAGATTTTCGTATTTTATGTACTCTCTTAATCTGAATCAGTCAAATTGACTGATTAAAAAAGGCAGAATTGAGTCATTGATGAAATCAGTGAAAAATTTACTGATTCAATTAGTGAATTTTCATTTTTGAATCAGTAATTTTTTTCTCAACTACTGAAATGAATCAGTAAATTGAAATTTTTTCTGATTAATTTCAGTAGTTAAGAATAAAATTACTGATTCAAAAATGAAAATTCACTAATTGAATCAGTAATTTTTCACTGATTGACAGTCAAATTTCACAGATTAACAGTGGAATCGGTGGAATTTCACTGCCAATCCAGTAATTCAATTTTGTCGATTTCAATCAGTCAATCTTCAGTTTTTGACTGATTTCAATTAAGAGAGTATCGCAATATCGTGGAAGTCTGAATTTGATGTGCAGCCCTAACGCGAAAATCTTTGCCTAATTTTTGAAATTCTGGAAAGGCGATTGCAAAGAAATTGTCAAATATCTTCGAAATGAAATGGTAAAAAATTCAGATACTTGACATATGAACCCCAATAGATCGTTTGGAATTCAAAATTTTCAGATTTTCAAAAAATTGGCAATTTTTTCATTTTATTGAAAAGATTTAGTTGAAGAACGAAAATTTTTGCCTTGTTCTCTCCTATCTCAGCGTCATTTCACGTCCAGTTTTTCAAGTTCCCTCTTCAATCGTCGTTCCCATGGAATGTACAGCCCACTTTTTGTAGCATTTATCAAATGAACGTATTTTTATTTTAAAAATTCAGTAACGTTTCCTTCGGAAGAGGAAACAAATATAAAAAATAAAATTTCAAGTAAGCATAAAAAACATAATAATGTGCGAATCATAAAATTCAACATCTAAAAAAATGATGAATTGACAAAAAAATTTAAAAAATTAAAAAATGTAGGCAAACATGAGAATAATTGTTTTAAATAGAAGAAGGTACCTAGATAACTTGAAAATAACATTTAAGGCCTTAGTATTTGAAAAAAATAACTTTTATGTGAGTTTAAAATCTTCTAAAAGAAATTTCTTTTAAAAAATAACGAGTTTCGTTGCAATGAACTCGAAATTTTTATTCGATAAATTCATCGGACAATCCCCCCCCCCCTCCCTCCTCACCATTATAAAAACGTGATTTCGTCTTCGTGTTTAGAAAATCGAGATAGGAAGGGAGAACGTAACCATGCATAATCAATCGACAAATGATCCTGAAAAATTTGTTGAAAAATGTCATCTCATTTCCTTAACAGAAGCTTGAAAACCATGAAAAAATTAATAAATTTAGAACTCAAAAAAATTCGTATTCTGTTCAAAATACTTTATAAAGCCTAAATACCTTTCCGAATCGATCTCAAAATATTTTTTTAAAATTGTCAGTTCATAAATTCATTCTTTATTTCATTCTCATTCGTTGAGATGTTCTCTTGACGAAAAATCCATTTTGATTATTCACGGCAAACTAGTTATGCAATTTAATTAACACCCATAAAAATCCAGCATTGCATAATTACGGCAAACGAGTTATGCAATTTATTCAACACCAATGAAAACCTGTTGACGAGGTTGCTTTTCCAGGCATTACTTACATTTTTCATTTCAATAATAATACATAGGTACAAAGAGGATATCGATATTTTGAAATCCAAAACATCTGTTCAAAATACTTTATGAAGCGTAAATATTCTTCCGAATTGATCTCAAAATATTAAAAAAAATATTTCAGTTTATAAATTCATTCTTTATTTCACTCTCATTCGTTGGGTTGTTCTCTTGACAGGGTTTCCACTATATTTCAGAAATGATTTTCCCTGACTTTTCCAGGTTTTCCAGACCAATTTTTCGAATTTTTCCAGACCTTATAAATATGATATTCGTAAACCAGAGAGGAAAGGGGGGGGGGGGGTGTAATTTTTTCTCGTGATGTACTTAAATCCCGAAATTTTGTATAAAAATGATATAAAATGAATAGGGTCTAACGATTTTTTTTTCAAAATCACTAGATACTTTTTACGAGATCTTTAGATGCCCCTCTTCTGGTCAAAAAAAATATTCAAATTCAATTCTGAAAATTTTTGAGCCCACCCAACTCCCCCTCACCACAAAAATGTAAAAATTTGAATTTATTACTAACAGAAAAAAATTTAAATAAAAAGGAAAACCAAGTTGAGCGAATAAAAATTCGGATTTTTCCGGGCTAAAAATTTAAAATTTTCTTCACATTTCATTCTCCCCTCCCCCTCCAAAATGAAAAACTCTTGTCTTAAATTTATAAATTCACGCAATCCCTTGCAATTTTTCAATTTGTACCAATAAATAAAAAAGTGAATGAGAAAGTACAATATAAATTATTTTATGGAAATATCATTACAGCTCATTAAAAACTAAAAAGTAAGGTTCCAAAAAACTTAAGATTGAAAATAAATTCTGCAGAAAGAAAGAATGTAAATTACCCCGGGCGTAGAGAGGGAAATTTTTTTTGGATAATTCATAATTCAATGGATAAAGACATGCATTTTCAATATCAATTTTATTGTACATTACGACCGACAAAGAATGATGAATAAAACAATAATTTGATAAAAGATGCAATAATTTGGCCCAAGCGGAGCGAGGGCGAAATTTTTTGAAAAATTTATGATAAAATAAGCAAAAAAACATTTTTCTAAAAATGATTTACATTTTTTTTGGATTTTCGAAAAATTCCAGAGAAAATTCCAAAATTTCCTGACTTTTCCAGACCACCAAAATTCCCTGACTTTTCCCGGTTTTCCAGAGAATGGACACCATGCATGACGAAAAATCCATTTTGATTATTCACGGCAAACTAGTTATGCAATTTAATTAACACCTATAAACATCCAGCATTGCATAATTACGGCAAACAAGTTATGCAATTTATTCAACACCAATGAAAAACTGTTGACAAGGTTGTTTTTCCAGGCATTACTTAAATTTTTCATTTCAATAATATACAAAGCGGATATCGATATTTTGAAATCCAAAACACAAAGAGAAGAAGCGAAGAAGATAGAGAAAAATCAATCTAAATGAATTTTAGACATGGATGATGCAGTTTCATTGAAACTATAACAGACCGAGTCGATTGAAGGGGGAGCAGAGGGGCTTGTCGCTTGTTTTCTTCCTAATAATAAATATTGCATTTTTGGTTAAGAAAATTTGGTTCGCTTGGGACAATTTGGAGAAATGATTGACTTAAAAAAATTGATAGTTTGTGCCAGAAAAATTGAGAAAAATTCTATTTTGAGTGAAGTAGTCTTGTTTGGGGAATTTTTTCGTTTCTCCAATGATACCAACCGTAATAATCTCACAATTTCTCAATTCAAAATTGACTATAACTAAATTTCAGGTTTTTCAAGGTCAAAACAATTCGTATCGAGGGCATAAAACATTCAAATGAACTGCAATTTCGTAATTTTGACCCGGAAAAGTTCAAGTATTTTATGTTCAATCACATTGAAATTTTGAAACATAACCAACATTTATCAATAAGTTACCTATTTATTTTTCTAACATAAAATTTGATTATCAACATTCACATTTTCAAAAATTAAAAAAATTTGAAGCATCCGTTTAAAAAACAATCATAGTCCATTTTGAAATTTTGTCTTCACAGAGTTATTGTGAAAAGAAATTTGCGCTGAGGAGAATTTTAACAACGATAATTTATTCTTAAATGATTGGATATTTCATAGAAATGGTGACCATTTTTCTAGGGACAAAATTTTTTTCATAATAAATTAATAACTGTCTGAAGTCAGAATTTTGAAACATAGGTACTTTGGTTGTTTTTTAAACGGACGCTTCAATTGCAGTAATTTTCAATTAAATTTATCATATAGTCGTATTGATGGATATTTTTGCTCAAAAAAATCAAGAAAACCAATTTTGCTTTTTTTCAACTACTTACTGAAAAAAATCGAAGAAAAAATCAAAAGATCATTATGCAGCTTTAATTTTTTCACAAATGCGACCCTTGTTAGGCTTGATTTTTGAAGGAACATTTTAATTTTTAAAAATCCTAAAAAGTGACTTTTTTATGCTTTTTCAAAAACAAAGGTTGTGTCAAAAATTTAACACAGAGGATATTTTTCGACAAAATTTTCATGTCACAATTATTCAATTTTTGATAAAATATAATTATTTTTCAAAATTTCAAACATTTTGCAATCTTATTGATTTCAAAGCATAATGGGAAGACCATTGGTAAGCTAAGAATTAATTTTGTAACTTATGCTTTACTTTACTACTTCTCTTCCAGGAAGAGCGCATCATTTCAAAACTACCTACATATTTTGATAGCCTCAACTTTCTCTTCAGTTGATTTTCAAATAAAAAAGAGTAAAATCTAAATTTTATGAGCATTTTCTATCCATTTAGCAATTTGTAGATCATACCTAAAACAGCAGAAAAATTTCATCTCATAATAATTGAAATTTAAAACGACCATTTCAAATTGAATTGGATAAGTTGTTTCAAAATCAGAGGCAGGCAAAAACTAAATGGAGCTTTTATCTTAAATCGTCGTATAAACTTTTTATTAGCACTTTGAAATTTTCAGAAATTTTCTCATTTACGATTACTACAAAAAAGTTTTCTCAAAATAAATTTTCCTAAACTTTCCTAAAATTACTCAAAATTACTAAAATTTTCATTTCTCTATTTGAAATAGCCTATATCTTCATGTAAAATTTTTGGTTGGCGTCTACGAGTTCCATCTTCAGCTCACTTAGCAAACAAATTGGGTGATCTCTTGTAAAGCGGATAAGTAATTATGTATTTTATTTATTATTTTGTTTTTAAATTTCTAATCCAGATCAAACTTTATATTCAAGTATGTATTTATTTTTCCGATTCACTTTTCTACCCCTCTCACCTACTACCAACTGGTAAACAAATCAAAGCCCGAATTAACTCTCCAGTACATCAAAGGATCCCAAGATGACAAATTCCCTTTATAAAATTAATAAAACGAATATCCACCGAAGTCGAATGTTTCCTAAGCGATTCGCGATTCGGCATAAAACTTCGCAATTGGATTAGACAAACTCGCGTACATATTTTTACAAACAGTGCTGTTTGCAAAAATTACGTACCTTTTCGTATCTGCAGGGAGTATAAATCCATTTAAAACTTTTGCCGAATTTAACTTTTGAAAGCACTAAAAAGGCGAGTTTTTTTCAGCTCAATTACTTTAAATATTTTGATTTTTTGCCCTTTCTATAGGTAGGTACGTTTCGCTTACTTTGGCTAATTTTTCACTATCACCAGCAACGCCTACGGCTAATAAAACGAAAACAGTCTACTCTCGTACGTTTATATACCTAGACGTAGGTACCTACACCTTGTAAAAAAAAGCGCCATGATTTACGAAATAAATCGCCTTCGTAGTACGTTATAAACTCGAATCTGCGTATTTTTTCAGCGAGACCATAAAACACAGCGCTTGTAAATCAAAACATTTTTACGTATAATATAAACACACACCGTTGTGCAAATAAAACGACAGATTATCATAAAAAGGAAATGAAAATGATGAACGATACGTGTACTGCGGATGGGGAAAAAAAACGCTGACATCTCTTTTGAGACTACTTTTAATTACATTCTTTTTCCATTCGCGTTCACGATGAATTTTTCTCCCGCCAGTCTAATTTTTATTCGATGATTGATTCGATTCGACGGAGATTATTTTCAACCGATATGGGCCAAGTTTTGTCATACGAAATTGAACGGATTTAAAATAAATTGATTTTCGGGTAGAACAGTTTCGTCGATATTAAACATTCTTCTCTAAATTTTCTAAATAGCATAACATTTACATATGATAGACGAGCGAGACGAGTTTTTCTTATTATTTGCATCAGCTAACGCCATAGAATCGAATTTAATTTCGTTCGTAGACGAAAATGTTGAAACCTGCTGGTAGATTTTTCTTATTCGGTCTCGCTAGCTGTCTTTACCTAGCCAGGTTGTACTCGTTCATTTCAACTAAATCGTCTTCAACGTTCAACTGGAAAATCTACTTTTAATTAAAGACTTTTAACAGATAAACCCATCAATTTCGAATTTAATTTCGCGAACGGCTGATGCCATGGAAATTGGGTACAGCAGCGCAGCTCTTCATTTGTCAGGCGAACTGAAAATTATACACATTTGAAAAAAATACTCAAAACGATTTCGATTCCTTATTTTAATTCAATTTTTTTTTTCAACGAAAACACATACGAGAATACGTAGGTAATTTCACGACGGTAAATATTCGCACGAGGAAATTTTTTTCAAAAGAAATTACTATTTGGATTTTTGAAAAACGAATGTTGGTTTCGTGCCATATTCGTGTGTATTTTGGTAGAAAGATTCTCGAGAAAGGCCTCAAGATGACTGCACATAGATAATCGTGATGAAAGTAAGGTAACGTGTTTCTCTATACGGAGTAAATCTTTATTTGTTTTTACAGCGAGGTATTCGGCTTTTCGAATATTTTCAACGTTATCACAACAATCCATCGTTCGTCGATGGGACGTAAACAGAAGAAAATCAATGTTGGAAATTTCATCTTCGGTGTTTCGAGTTGTTTCAAAATACATCTCGATATGAATTATAAATTCTAATACATATTCCGTCGATTAGGTTTGGTAGTATAATACAGGCAAAGACTCTGGATATATTTTTCAAACAACGAAACCGAAAATGTTCGGTTCATATATAAACAACAAGGTAAGGAGAATGTTCTGCGATGCTACTGTAAACATCTCGAGTGCTTTGGGGAGTTGGTCAAACAATAATAAAACAAATACTCGCCTTGAAACATCTCCATCGTCAAAATTTACCATCCTAAAGTCGATATTCCGCTAGATAAGACAACAAGCCTCGTTTGCCGGCTTCTTTAATGGTATATACCAGAGAAGGAAAAAAAACCGATGTAATTATAGCTCGGTGGATGGTGTTTGAGAAAGAAGCCGATAAAAGGCACTCGCAAACGATGCTCGTTCGGATCAAAACACTCTCGAGAGATGAATAGTACTCGTGACTTGTGAAGACGAACACCCTTTGCGAAATATTTTCATACTCGAATTTCGTAAAACGCGCCGCGTCGCGGTGCTCGACGTATTAATATTTTTAATTTAAGCGGTTCGTGGAAGAGGAACACTTAGCATACGAGGAATGTAAAGAAAAGTGGTGTAGAGTGCGAAACCAAATATTTTTATATTCTTATTTTTAAATTCGAGCTGGAGGGTATTCGTTTTTGGGTTTTAAATGAGTTTTATGCCTTGAAATTTTCACGCAGGTGTATAATTATTGAGGTTCCCAAAAACCAAAAACAAAAAAACATGAAGTCTTGCAAATAATTCTTCGAGCAAACTCACAACAGAATATCAATAAGAGAGAAATTTCAAACTAATATTTCCATTTTATCATACAAAATCGCTGGAGGGAGCATTTGCCAACGTGCTTTCAATTTAGAAACATTATTTTCATGCAGGTTGCAGGTACGATAAACAATGTATTGAAAAATAGGTAGGATTAAAAAAATTAAAACGTGGACTTCTGAATGATAATGGTGCGAAAAATTTGTAATTTTGAAATATTAAGAAAATTAAAAAATTGAAACGATTGATATCAAAAATTTTAATGTGATTTTTTTTAAACTCCAAAAATGGCTAAAAACTCTATTTTAAAGCTCGTTTGATAACTAGGGCATCCCAAAATATTTATTTGAATATTTTTTTTGCAGCATTCCGATTGCAAAAGTAACAAAATCATTTTCTGTTTCAGAAAATTTCCTTTGAAATAAGCCCAACTTCATTTCGAATATATTCGAATATTTTGCCTAAAAATGCGTATTTTCACATATGTGACCCGTGCAGGGAAAAGGTACCTAAAGTCGGATTTTTCAAAAATGAGTTTTTTGGCTTAAATGATAGGGGCGACTATGCGGAACATTTTAAGACCTGGATGAGCATCCTAAGTCAATTTTTCGGTGAGATAGAGACATTTAAAAATTAGAAAAAATCATGACTTTCAAAAAAAAAATAATCGAAAAAACACGTTTAAAGTTGCGTAGAGGTCTGAACTACCTAAAAAAGCGAAAAAAAAAAAATTTGAAAAAAATTTCCCATTTTTCATATTTTTGTCTCTAATTCAAAATTATGTTTTCCGACTTTAGGTACCCTGTCCCTGCACGGGTCACATATTCGATAGCTATTTGAATATTTTCGTCCAAAATTACTCCATATTTTACAATTTTTCAAAAAATTTGAATACATTTAAATATTTTGGGAATTTTTGGGTTTTAGGTAATTTTTTTTTTTTTTAAATGTTATTACTGATTTTTTTGATTTCTTGAATAAATTTTTGATTATTATAATATAATTGATAATTGATAAAAATACAATAATTTTGATTCAATCATTTGCCATATTTTGTGAATAGTGTTCCTAATCTATAAAAGATTTCAGTGATATCATAATTTTTGAGTAACGCTTATCAAAGCGAGTAAAATGATACCCATATTGTATTCGAATACATCTGAATATTTTCAGGATATTCGAATATTTATGGAGATATTTTATCTCAAAATATCCAAATATATATTCAATATTTCACCTAAAATATGGCCATATTTTGGGTTACCCTATTGATAACAATCCAGTCTTAGACCAGAAAATATAGTTTTTTGAAAAAAAAAAACATTTACCTAATAGGTACTTTGTTTCAATTTCTGTTGCATATTACTCAATCTTACTCCATCGTACTTACTTTAGATAAAAACTATAAAATATTGATTTTTTTCAAAAAAAAATTGTGCCTTGTGGTGTAGAAAGTTGCCGAATAAGCACTAAAAAAGTTTGAATCAAGTTTGAAATTTTAAAAACATTTTTTATCATTTATGTATTCCATTTTTAAATTTTTTTAAATTATTGAGGCTCATGTAAAATCCGAAAAGGAAGATTTCCCATGATTTCAATTTTTTTTTAATTCTTTTAGTCTTCCAAAATCGTACCTTTTCCGCAGTATTACGACACGGGAATTTAAATTTAAATTTTTTCAAACAATTCCAATTGAAAAGGTGTCAGGAAAAAAAACTATTCTAACCTAACCTAACTATTGTAAAAAGTTCTCAATTTTTTTCGGAGAAACACCAAACAAACCTTCCCTGACTATAAAGTGTTTTTTTCATCCTTCCCTCGAGAAAAGTTTTTTAAAAACTTTGAATTTGAAATGTCTTTTTTATCATTAAGAGGCGGAAGGATTTGTTGATTTCGAATTGAAATAAAATTTTCATGCATACAAAGTAGGTATAAGTAAGTTGAAAATTTCATTTTTTTTTTCAGAAAAAAAAACTGAAAAAGCCATACACAGCCTACCATTTTAACTTTACAAATCGGGAGAGATTAGAGAGTTTTTTTGGTTCATTTTTCGGTAATGTTCGAAATGCCTCAAACCATTTTCAATTAATTTTTCAACTAGGAGGGAAGGGAGAGCCTTATCGTTGGTTTTGAAAATAGTATAAAAATTCTTCATACAAGTTCAATAAACAATCAAGTTTTTTTTCATTTTTTAAGTCAAAAAAACGAATTTTGAATAGGATTTGAAAACTTGGTTTTTGATAATACCCGCAGAAGAATAGGTTAAAGACAGGAATTTTAAAAACAAATTTCTATTTTTCCAATTAAACGAAGAGAGTATTCTTATTTTTAGGTTTAAAACTAGTGTGAAATTTTGAAATTTTCATAAAAGTCGAATAACTTAGCTGGATTTAATATATAGGTATATATATTTTTTTTAAAAGAAAAAACAAGTTCAAAAAATCTTAGAAGTTGAAACATTTCAATTTCATGTCTTAAAAACCTTTATATTACAATTTCCAACAACGAATTAGCTTTTTGTTCATTTCCAACTCCCCCCCCCCCCCAAGAAAAGTCGAAACATTCTTAAAAGCATTTTTTTTCTTATTTTTAATTTTTTTTTCAAAACAAGCTCTATTTTCTAACATGGACAAGTCTTAGGCCTGGGGTTATCATAATTCGGGAACGGGGGAGGGGAGGAGAGATTTCATATTGATTTTGATCTGAGTTTTGCATCAAGAAATCTTCACAGAAGTCCACTATTCAGAAAAATTAAAAACCTCTCAGGGTCGAAAACTGAAAAATTTTCAACTCAAATGGAATTTTTTCAACTCAATATTTTTTCTCAATTTTTCCAATTTAAAAGACAAATTTTTTCAAATTTTCAAAAAAAAGGTCTCAATACTCTATTTTGTAAATTTTATGAGTAAAATGTAAATTTTACGACTTAAAATACGGAGAGAATTAATTGTACCTGTGGCCCCTGTTTAAAGAACTTTTTTTTCAATTACATACCTCAAAAAAAATTCTTATTTTTTTGTTTTTTCTGAAAAAAAAATAAAAACTCATATTTTCTAATAAGGAGGAGGAGACGGAGAAAATGGGAGAGCATTCATCGTGGTTTTAAAAGAAGGGTGCATTTTGAAAACTTTCACACAAATTCAATAAATATTCCTGGGTTTTTGGTTCTTGTGAAAAATATGTAAGTATAAAAAACCTTGGTTGAAGAAGTCTCGAGAACTTGGGAGTTCCGAGAAAAAACAACAATTTATGAGATGTCAAGAGAAGGAAGAGATAAACCTAAAATTCATTTCCTAAAAATTTTCGAACAAGGCAATGAAAATTTTCAAGTAAGTAATTGAAAAGTGAACTGAACTAAAAAACTTCCGTGATAAACGAGTAAAAGTTCAAAAGAACATTTAAACTACAAATTCTCTGCAAATGATTGTATAACAACACTTATTCAAATTTTAAAACAGCATAAAAGTTCTTATGCCAAAATTGGCTTTCAATTCACAATGAAGCTTTTTTCAAAAATCTTATTTCAAAACTTCCAAACCTACAACATTTATTTCTCACTTTACCTAGTTAAATTCATCACTTACCCTACGAATTAGATTCATCAACGTTTGTAAACGTGAAAATCCTCTCGCGTTTGTGATTCATTAAATTAAACTGAATACAGGGACCTACCCAACGTGAGCTTTTATTCAACGCGTAAATTTGTATGCTTAAAATTCATGTTTTAAAAACGACCTCCGACATATGTCAAAAGTTGTAGTTGATTTAGAGCCAGGTTTTCTCATCGTCAAGAAATTTCTCTTTAAAAATTCATCTAGATTTTTCATACGAGTATATCATGTAATAAGTGAACGCAGATTTTTATGTAAATGTTATAAATTTGTATAATATACGAGATACACCTCGAATATTATCCCTATACACACCTTCAATTCTTTCATATACTTTTTTCGCACGTACGAAATATCTACGTTTCTACATAGAGTATAGACTTTAGTCGTAAAACCAAACTTTTTTTTATTCGTTAACACGGCACCGAGATGAAATACAAAAGGGGTATTTTTATTATGAGACTGGCGAAATTTTTCTCTATTTTGATATTTTCTCGCGCATAAAGTTTACAAAAGCGCGAAACATGGATATTTTTTATGCATTGTAAAGAAGCAGGAAATTTTTTTCTCGATATTTTTAATAAATAAGGTGCTCGCCGTACCTACCTATACTACGTTTCGCGAGGCGATGAGATTTTCAACGAAGATATGGTTGATTTCAATTCGTAATGAAATCATACAATAAGCAAGCGCCGATATCGAATCTCGTTTTTTATTTAAATTTCTTCGAATTCGAATTCTTCAAATTTTCCAACGAACGAGAAAAACAAGTTTTTTTTTTTCAAATTTCAACCTAGATATTCGTTTTTGGTTTCGAATAAATTCGTATCCAACCATTCCGAGTCAAATTCGCCTTGAAATGAACACCGTGTCAAGGTCTGTCGAGTAATTTACAGCGAACTCGAATCAAGCTGAAGGGAAAAATAAAGGTTGAATTTTATGGAATTCGTCATTTTCACGACAAAAAAGTTGAGAAGGTTCTCGTACACGTTATACGTATACGACATGTACGTATATTAAAGACATTATCCACACACACCAAACGTGTTAGCATCTTTAATATCGCATCATAATATTAAGCCAACTCTTCATATCTAATCTCTTTTTAGAAAGCTCATTGGGTATCATAAAAAAGTATATGGTGGCCGTGGTACGTGTTTTGAACATGTGTAACACGTGTAATTACATACCTACGCAGTATTTTCAGACGTTTCAGCAAAATTTTAGATGTTTTTTTTTTTTTTTGGAAAAATACCACCTACGTGTTGCTGAGTAGGCGAGCCATTTTTAGTGATTTTATAATTAAGGTAGATGGTCTTAGGCTAAATATTTTTATTCTAAAATTTTATCCCCAAATACCTATTTAAGAAGTTGACAATGTTTCAAAATTATAAACTTTTTTCTATTGAAAAATTATATTACCTCTGTTCGAAAAAATTGCAAAAAACTCCATTCAAATAGGCATTTACTTACGATTTACCTACCTCATGATCCAATTTTTTCAATTTAATAGTTTAATTTAAGTAAAAAAATGCTGAAAAAATCGATTTTCAATCATTTTTGAGGAAAGTAGCGATAAATTTATCATTCGCAGAAATGAATAAAGTCACAAGCCTAGATCAGAAGGGTTTCGGTTTTGGTTTAAATCATCTCCCCTTCAGCCTCCAAAAACAAACACTGAAAATGTTTTAAAGCATACTTTTCCCTTAAACGGGAAAAAATCGAAAAAATAACCTACTCTCTCATTTTGAATCAGTGAAAAATCACTGATAAACAGTCAGAATTGCAGCACAGGAAAAATCAGTGAAATTCACTGATTTTCAGTGATTTTTCACTGATGATTAAAAGAATTTCACAGATTTTGCAGTGAATTTCATAAATATCACTGAGTTTTCAGTGAATTTTCACTGATTTCCAGTGATTTTCTTTCACTGATTTGTTTTTAGTGAAAAAATTTTCACTGATTTTCTCCTGTGCTGCAATTCTGACTGTTTCTCAGTGATTTTCGGTAATTTTCACTGATTTATAATAGAGAGAGTACTAATACCATCGAAATTTTGGAATATTCATCGAAAAATTTCGGTACAAGTAAAATGAAAATACAATTCGAAATTCTTTCTGACTGCAGCCGAGTCAGCCAGGAACGATAATCACTGTCTACCTCGAAGCACCCAAAGTTGTTAAGAGTAATTTCAGGAGCAGTAATGTTCAACTGTTGATTAGGTATTCTATAAATATGTAAATATTCTCAGCAAACTCTCCTCTACGACTCGTGAGCAATATTATTTTAAATTGACAGGCATCAATCAAAATTATCAATAAAAAGTGATCAGAATACAGACATCATATCATATTGAAAATTTTCAAAAAAGTAACTTTTGGCAACATTTCTCACACTAAAAATAACCAATTTTTCGGTACTCTCCTGCCCCCATCCCCTACCCTAGCATATTTGATTTCATTGTGCACAAAAATGTCTTGTGATATATCGTTTGCTATGTTTTCTGGATCGCTGAATTTGAATACGGACTTCCTTTTTTGGTACAACTTCTTCAAAATCATTTTTCTCTGATAATAGTGTTGCATTTTCTGTTTTAGTCGCAGGTAATAAGACGGAAATGCTCTACGTACTAAAAAAAGAAGTTGACTATTTTTTTTTCAAGAACCGCGCCTATAAAAGATTGTGAACCAATAGAAATGTACAAAATTAAAAATATATCCTAATTCCAAACCAACGCAAAAGGTGTCATCAGCTCAATAAAAAATTTGCAAATATCTGAAATAATAGGACCCAAAAAAATGAACTTTCTAAAAAAAATCAATAAAGGATATGAAGAGTCGTTTTCCAAAACGCATTACTACCGTCAATGGGGGTTACTTTGAAAACCCGGGGTTACTTTGAAATTTTTTTTTTTTTACCAAAATCGTCATGTAGCGCGCTCTAGCGGCGGATTTCGGAACTTTCTTCACACGGAATGTGTTCTCCAGGCTTGACTCTATAATATTTCTTGGTTGTGGTGGCATCAGTGTACGTTTTTCTGTGCGTTGTTATTTTTTCAAAAGTGATACAATTTTTTGATAAAAAAGTAGGTCATTTTAACTTCGGTGCCAAAAATCGGGTTTTTCATAAATTGTCCTGGAAATATTTTTGGCCAACGTGAAGATCGATGGTAAGTACAATAACTTTGGGTTCATTACATTTTATGCATATAGTTACTCATACTCGGCCATTAAAAAAATGGGGTTTCTTTGAAAGGTACTTTCGTTGGTACCTACCTAGTTTTAGAAATGTAATTTTTAAGATAATTTTGAAAAATTTTGATGCCTAAAATGATTCATTTTTAAATTTTCGTTGGTAGTTTTCGAAACATAATTTTTAAGATAATTTTGAAAAATTTTGATGCCTAAAATGATTCATTTTTAAATTTTCGTTGGTGGTTTTTAAATATCTAAGTGTTCGTTAGTATTTTATACGTTTTAAACGAGTATTTACTCGTGTATTTTAGATTTTTTTACGTCATAAATGTTTTCAATAATTTGACAATAAAATTTTTGTGATTTTTTCAGAAATTTTTTTAGAATTGTCAAATTTTCAGGTACAGATATGGCCATAGCTCAGCTGTATGATCGGCTCGAAAGGTGAAATTTGGGAGGGGGGTACTAGAGGGTAGGTACTACATGCTCCGGTGAAAAAAAAAACTCGAAATCGCCGTAGAAAAAATTTATTGCGGATATTTCGTCAAAATGGTCAAATTTAGAGGTTCTTATGGCCGCAGCTCAGCCGTATGGTCGACTTGGAAGGTGAAATTTGGGAGGGGGCTACTAGAGGGTACATATTACAAGCTCCGATGAAAAAAAAAACTCAAAATGGCTGTAGAAAAAATCTTTCAAAGTAACCCCAGTTCCGGGGTAACTTTGAAAGCACATGTTTTTGGGGTTTTACTCCGGGGGGTTGGGGCAAAAAAAAAATTTGTAAGGTGGTTTCGGTAGTGCTCGGCAAAAGCTCCGGTCAACATTTTTTACTTTTTTCAGATCACCTTTAGTTTTCGCGCAATACCTGCTAGAAGGGCAAAAACCTTTCAAAGTAACCCCCATTGACGGTAACGAGAAAAAAGTGTTTTCGAGATAAACGAAAAAAACTTTTCCATTCAACAAAACATGCGCATTCGGTTTGAAACCTTTTTAACATAGTAGTTGGGACGACCCTCGATACACCAGGTGACATTGCGAAGTTTCAAACATTGTTACCTATCCACAATGGACTGAGAAAAAACAGCACTAATGCGTTTTGGAAAACAGATTGGGATTCTGATGCGTTTTGGAAAACAAATTCGGACTTAATGCGTTTTGGAAAACTCATTATTGAGATGAAAATGCATCATTACCCAAAAAAAACAGAAAATAAGATTTTATAACTTCGTAACTAATCATTTATTATTAAAATCACAATCTTTGATGGGATCCCTTCACCCCTGGGGGGGATACAGGGGTCCACAATTTTGCCCACAATTGAAAAAAAAATGATGAAACGTATCGATTTCTACTGATTCGAAGGCGCTGAGTTCGAATATGTAATCGGTTTTTTCAATCAACCCCTCTAAATCCTCTTATTGGCCCCCTTGATGAGGTCAAAATTCAAAAAAATGAAAAATAACGTGTGACCAGTCGTTCATGAGGTTTTTGAGGGCGCTGAGTTCGAGTATTTGCTTATTTTTTGAATTTGACCCTTCGGTGCCCTTCTAGCTCCCCAATTTTGGGAACGGGGGCTGAGAAATGAAAATCAGTGAAAATCAATATGCCACACGCAATTTTAATTTTTCAGTCCCCTTTTTCCCAAAATTGGGGAGCTAGAAGGGCATCGAAGGGTCAAATTCAAAAAATAAGCAAATATTCGAACTTAGCACCCTCAAAAACCTCATAAACGACACGTCATATGACATTTTTCGAAGATATAAAGCTGCGCCGTGTCGATAATGCGTTTTGGAAAACAGATGTTGAATTTAGGGTTTCGCTTTATGCTGGATAACACAAAGTTCAAGTAGGTATTCAGGTAGGTAAGTGCTACATGTTGTGTAGTATGTTCTCCTGAACAATTTGGCTCAAAAAAACGATTTTCGAAAAAATGGTCGATAATGCGTTTTGGAAAACGACACTTCATATGAACGGATAAGGGGTGAATTTGGCCCCGGGCGCGTTTGGGCTCCTAAACACTTCAAGTGGTGTATATTGACAAGAAAAAATTGTTCACAAAATTTTGTGAATTTTCCGGGAAAAAATCACCAAATGAAAAAATTAATCCCATAGTCATGTTCAACAGGTCAAAATACTTCGATAAACACCCCCATCGCGATCTTTTTAACTGAAACCTCGAAATTCACTTTTTTCGTCACGAAAAATCAGTGAAAAAAGTGAATTTTGAAACTTCAAGCAAAACTATCGCGAAAAGGAAGTTTATCGCGGTATTTGATCTGCTGAACACGAATATGGGATTCGTTTTTCCATTTAGTCATTTCTTTCTGAATAAAACACTCAAAATTTGAAAAATCTGCTAAAATGACAACATTTCTGTACGGTTTTTTGCAATTTTCGGCCCTTAGTTCAAAGAAATGGCCAAAACCAAGTACACCGCAAAATTCTACATAAAAAAACGTATATTTTAGTAATTTTTCCAGGGTGGTCGCTCTTCGCTTATGTGGTGTTTTTTACGATTGAAAACTTCAAACAGTCGAAAAAACGTGAAGAGGGCACCAAAATTATTGAAAAAATTATCATAAATACACCTCTACGAGATGTAAATTTGTGCTAAAGAACAAAAAATTTCCTTCACTTCCGTTGAAATTGAAAATTCTTGGAAATAATGCAATAAAATGGCCATAACTTCGATAGGGAGGGGGTAGAGGTCCAAAATTTGGTGAAAAAAATTTTTCTTTGAAGTGTTTAGGAGCTCAAATGCGCCTGGGGTCAAATCCGCACCTTATCTGGCCACATTCTTTTTGAAAAAAGCCTCAGGAGAAATGAAAAAATATTTGGAAAAATCGATTAGAAAATTTTGCAGAAATTAATTCGGAAAAATATCAAATATACTTACTTACATTGAAATATTTTTAAAATTTCTATTGTAAATTGACAAAATTTTTGAAATTTGAAGAAAACGCCATACGTTTGTTGATATGGTAGGTAGCAATAAAATTTAATTTAGGAGGCTAATTTTACATTTGAAGTTCATTTTTAGTTGAAATTGCATTTTTTCAGATTTTCGTCCTCGCCAATTCCAATATAAAAATTCATTGCAGATTTTTTATCATCAGTGTGAGGAAAATGAGCTGTTGCAATGTTTCTAGAATTTTTCAAAATGAGAAGGGACCACGCTCACTCTCGCTCGCTCTGGACTTGATATTCGATTTTAAAGTAGGTATTTCTCAAAATCTTTGATGTCAAATAATTAAAATTTTCTACTAATTGAATTTTTTATTGAAAAATGTTTTATTGTGTTAAATATTATATTTTTCGCATAATTTTTATCGACTGCTCAAATGGAAAATTGAAAGGAGAAAAGTAGTAGATTCTAAGGACGTGAAGGTTGTTGAAATTGATATGGAGTCGTTGAGTGGAGAAATAGGGTGAGCCGAAGAAACAAAATTTTTGATTTTAGAATTGTAATACTGCTGAAAAGAGGAGGACTGGGGAGAATTTAAAAAAATTCAAAATCGATTAATATCTTCGGATCGCGCAAGAGCCTTCAATTCTTCAAAATTATTGCAAAAAACGCAATATTTAATTTTTAATTCAAAATCAATTAGGTTCGATTTCAGAGTTTACGTCACTATTTAGACCAGAAAGCACAATTTTCTTGAGAAAATCGGTGTTTTATAATATTAAACATTTTTTTTCATAGATGAAGTGTAGTACTTACCTAGAAGAAATTTTAAAAAACATAGATTTTTCAAAAAAAAAAAAAATGTATTTTTGGTGTGGATAACCAGTCACTAAATAAGCTCTAAAATTGATTCTAGGTAATCAATTTCAATTTTTTTTAATTTTTAAATTTTAAAAATTTTTTCAGTTCCGTCTTTTGCGCGGTATCACAACTCAAAAATCAAAAAAATCGGCTTTTCGGTTCACCCTATACAGGGGAAAATCCCAGGAATGGCCCAATAGGGAATAAAAAGTTAAAAAAGAATTTTTTGAATTGAAGGAAGTACTCGAAATTATTAAAATGTGAGGAAGTGAGGATGTCTAGGATGGGCTAGGCATAGGGACGGTTTCAGCATATTTTGAGGAGGAAGGGGATGAGAACAGAAAATTGTCGACTCGAAAAAATGTACAAGCAAAAAAAAGTCTTCTGATGTTTTGAATATCGATATATCGATGGAATTTACCGACTAAATTCTTTTTTATGGATTTACCTCATATTTACCGACTAAAAAATGTCTGTGTGGGTGTAACACCTCCATATACCATCACCTTGGGTAAGGGTCTGAAGGGTGGTGACGGGGTGGGGACGGGGTGGGGACGGGGTGGGGACGGGGGAAGAGAATCTCTAAACTTCCACATACGTCTAGTCAAATTTTCCTTCAATTCTTCAGTAAAAATATTCACGTATTCCTAGACCAGAATAGATATTAGGTATTCTCGAATAAATAAAAATTTACCTTTTAGCTCTTGCGGTTGTTCAAGCTGGACAGAAAAGCAGATATTTTTCTCGTAACAGTTTTCTTCCACAATTTCAATTTCGATCTCTTTCCTGTAAACGTACAAAATTAATTAGAATTATCGTCGAACGAAAATTAAACAAAGGTGACGTTTTCAATTATCGTATTTATAACAGTACCATGCAATTAAACCTTAACCAAATTAATTAATTCAACCCGGTTGATATTTAAACACGAGTAAATAGCTTTTGCGCCACAGTTCACATATTCGACCGTACACAGAAAATGAAAAAAAAACCAGCCTACTCGTATGTTACATTACATCATCTACACGTACTGTGGAAAATATGCGAGTATAAGGCCGAGATAAAGTTACACAGAAAGCGTTCCCAGGACTGAAATTTTCCACGACACGAAAACTCAGTGAAATTTATATTTCAGCTGAAAGAAGCGTGCGTCAGACATTCCGGCAGTTTCTCATCTTACTAAAGAAACTCTTTATACTTACGACTCGAAATAAAGAAAAGAGGGGAAAAACAAAATACTGGGTATTTTGTTCGAGTAATTAAAAATAAAAAAAAATAGAAAAAATTACTTCCGGAAAGAGACGTATTTTCGGAAAATTAGCTAATTAATTCGTAGCCGGCTGTAGAATCCGACGAAATGGTCAAATTCGATGTTATTTCGTTCAATTGGCTGTCCACGTTGAACGTTCGATTCCGGCATCTAATTTCATTTCAACCTTTTACGGCGAAGTTTACACTAAAGACTTTATACGCGGAGACCGAGACCGAGACCGAGGAGCAACACTAATGAATTTGCTCGCATGAGACGCCGCGTCAGTTTTTCTTCTTTTCTAATTTCGCCTAAACCTTAGAAAGGATTTATTTTACGTGAAAAGGGCTAAAAAAATTTCATCGTCGTGTATCTCAATTTCACCTCCATTGCTCATATTGCTAAATCAAGCGTTATTTGACGCCGCCGAGAAAATTAAATTCGCGCAGTTACAACCGTAGTTGGATACTTACTACCTACGCACGTTTTTCATTGCATACTGGAAAAACGCGACTTAATTTATAATTGAAAAACACTTCGTGCAATACTTAAATTTTATAGTCACGTATTTGCTCATAATTAAAACCTGCATATAGACCTGCGACCTACCTACACACAAAAGAAACCAGAGACCGAAATGTTACACGAGTATGGTCGTATTATGATACATTCGCGAATCACAGCGGTTGGTAAAATTATCATTTTTCATCCACCGTGCCATTTTCGAACCTCTAAAGCGTATAACTTTACACGTAGCTAAATGTATTTATTATTTTCGAGCTTTATGTTCAGAGAGGGAAAACACTCCTAGCTTTTCGACGTTGGAAAAAAAGATTCGGCGCATTAATTAAAAACGATACTGGAAATTCTAACAAGTTGATTTTAATTTATACGAGACGAGTAGATACTAAAAGTAAATATCGTAGTAGGGAAAAATTACCCAAGATGATGAGATTTTGATCGATACTGCAAGCGACCGAAGCGTTGCATGAAATATTCGAGTGCGTTGGTTAATTATCCGCGGAGAAAGTAATTTCACGTTTAGGAAAGAAATTATGGTAATAATGGCACTTATATCTCGATAAATTTCAAGTTATTTAAGGTAATACGATAGGATATTCGGCATTTTAGAATATTAATGTCATAAATTGGGTAGAATTTTAAATAAATGAAAATATCACGTAATTTCACGGATTAGGAGTTGGGGAATTTTTTCAGGTCATTAGAACAAAAAATTTCGAATTTACCTGAAAAGGGATATTCTCGCAAAGAATCCCCGTCACTCTAGACTCTCCGATAACGAAAATTGAGAGGAAAAACATTTTGAAAAAACCTTCAATCAAAAAAAAATTTTAGCTTTTGGAATTGATTTTTTTGGTGAATTTTTGAGACGTCAATTTTGTGTAATTTTAGCAAAATTTTGAACACTGAAAGGCTAAAAATTTTGGTGTATTCGCTTACCAAAAAGAAACTTTAAAAAATGAAATTTTGTTCTGAGAAAATCTAAAATCGATCACGATTCCGAAAATTGGGAAAACCTGTTTGAAAATTTTCAAAAAGATAATGACATTTTTTATGGAAAGTTTCATAAGTATTCATTTCACTCATCAGTGATCAGTGATCAGTATTGACCGAAAAATTATAAGTATTTTCAAGTATATAGTTTTACTGGAAAAACTCAGAAAACAAAGATCTGATTGTGGAAAAACACAAAGAAATTTTTTCTCAAAAAATCATAATATACCTAATTATTACCTATTGTAGGGCATTTCAAGAGCAAAAATTTTTACTATCAGTATTTTCCACAAAAATTTCATTTTAATCATTCAACAATTCAACATATAAGAATTGACAAAAAAATATTGCCATCTCAAAGTAAACGCCAATTTTCTGAATTTTGAATTTGTTTACGAGAAGATATGAGAAAAGTGTTTTTAAGCAATCATTATTTCTTAGATAAGATGAAATCACGAAAATTTTCACTAATGATAATTTTTTGGTGAAAATCCTACTCGACTCTTTCCATGTAGATTTTGCTCCGAAATAAAAATTATGATGCTTGATTTTCGATAAGTATAGGTAGGTATTCGAATTTTAATTTCCGATATTTGATATTCAACATTCAAATTTAAATTTACGATTTCCATTCTTCGATTTTCGATAAGTAGGTACCTACCTAACTACTACCTATTCAATTTATCATTTCCAATTTTTGATTTTTCCACTCCTCAATTTTCTATACAATCATGATATTCCATTTTTAATAATTATTTTTGTCTTGAAGCTCATTCAATAATTTTAATTCTGAAAAGTTATAATTCTGTAGGAGAAGTGTACTCTCTCATTTTTGAATCAGTAAAATTGATCAAAAAACACTGAAAACAGTCAGAATCACAGCACAGTAACAAATCAGTAAAAAAATTTTCACTAAAAGCAAGTAAGTGAAAGAAAATCACAGGAAATCAGTGAAAATTCACTGAAAAATCTGTGAAATTCTTTGAATGATCAGTGAAAAATCACTGAAAATCAGTGAATTTCACTTATTTTTCTTGTGCTGCAATTCTGACTATTTATAAAATATTTTTCAGTGATTCGGAATTAGAGAGTAAGTAACTAGGAATTCGCAATTTTCCAACGAATTAGTAAGGAAATAGGGTGGAATTTTGATGAATGGAAGGCGGTCAACCTTGAATTTTCAGGGCTGGTGCTCTCATAAAATACCACATTTTGAGCACAGAAAGTTTTAAAAAATTCAGAATTTTTGGAACAAATAATAATATACTTTCCAAATCTAAATCACTCAAATTTAGATTAATGAAATAAATTTAAATCAAAATGAGTAAGTTTTCATCAATCTTTGAGTCAGATTTACTGATTTTATCTGACAAATTGAGAATTGACTGAGAAATCAGCGATTTTTTACTGAAAAGTCAAGGGAAAATCACTAATATTTTCTTTAAAAATCATCTCAGAACTTCATCAAATTTGACTGATTCAGATTTCGAGAGTATCTTACATAGACTAAAATATGTAGAATCGCGGGGCAAGGGCGAAATTTTTTTCGAAAAAATCATGTTTGAAAATCGAAAAAAATTCATTTCATTTTGACATTTGAATATAGCACCTGCAAAGTGACCTAACTATCAAGAGTCGATTTCGAGAAAAATGAGAAAAAGCTGTCCTATAGAGGGGAAGCGAGATATTTAAAATCTGTTTTAGGGAATGGAAAGGGTCAACCTTCACTCACCTGGTGACATCATTTTTTTTTTTTGAAAAACAGAAAATCAGTGTTGCTGCAGCACGCTAAAAAAAATACTGCAGTTAGGTCACTTTGCAGATATGAAAAGGTCATTTACTGATAAAATCAGGTAAAATGTGTTCAAGCAAAAATGAAAATTAATTGTGATCTAATGAACAAAAAAAACTGAAATTTGGTATATATCCCATTTTTGACATCGCAAATTGATTGGAAGTAGTTTCAAGACGTTTTGGAGTCTCCAGGAAATTTTAGAATTTTTAAGCACTATAGAAAGGTCTGTAAAAACGGTCCATATGAACTTTAGCACCTTAAAAACAGATTACTAATGTGGTGCCTCACATACACTAATAGATGGCCCCCACAATCTCAAAAATCACAATTTTGCACTTAGGCCACTTTGCAGGTCATATCTTCATTTGTAAGATAAAAAATCTCTCTGCAGAGCTTAGTGAGGAGGTTCGAGTCCACTAAGCCCCCCCCCCCCGATACGCCTATGCAAGGCATTATCAAAATCTGAAATTTCAATTTTAAAAAAGTCAATTGAGAAATTTTTGAATGTCAATCTGAAATCTCAATGAATTTCTTTTAAGATTTCTCTTTCTCTACGATTTTTCAAATTTATTGAAATTGAATTGAAACAGACTCCCCTGCTCAGAAAAATTTCGCATTTAAGGAAAAACATCATGGACTCCTGATAACTTGCAAAAAAATGAAAATTTCCTTAATTTATTTCCAAAAAGTTCAACGATTAAAAATCTACATCTTCTTACTGTCTTTGTGAAAAAATTATTCAGCCTTAATTTTTGTACCTGTGCCCTGCGCCTTTTCTCTTATAGGTACCTAATCATAGGTATGAATTTGGATAATTCTGGAAAATGGTTCAAATAAATTCAAGAGAAAAAGCATCAGAAATGTTAGTTTCCCTCCCTTTAATAAAATTATGCATCCAGTATTTCAAAACCAAAGATGATAAAATTGAGATATGAAACTTGCATTCGAATTCAAACGAATCCAGCACAATTGCATTTTCAGCAGGGAAATGAAAATCTGAACTTCCAACCGTCATCTTCCCAGACAATTCAACAAGGATTCCATACACCCCCCCCTTTTTCGAACCAAATTGCACATTTTCATTGCCTTAGACGTAACAACACCCGGCTCGACGGCGCGCAATAAAAATAGGGGTAAAAAGGTGTTTTTTAATTAAAATTGACGCTCCAATAATTCATACAGTAATACCTCTGGTATAATTACGCCGAGTAATTTCTCAGCAAAAACGCCACCATCGCCGCCTCATTGCGATTTCAAATTACCACATCAATTTGGCCAACCGAACGTCGACGTTAAGGAAATTAATCAAAATTACCAGAAAAGTGGTTTTCCTTATCTCGCGTACATAACGAACTGGCAAAACCATCGCTAATGGAAATATAAAGTCAAAGAAGAGAAGCTTCCCATTAAGAAATGCATTATTTCTTTTTTTATCTATATCGTTGCTGCGATATCGTATTTCACAGAAAACACCAATGCCCATGCCATAGCACATTGTACATCTACCGAAGAGAAGAAAATACTCTTTTGGGCGGAATTTTCCAAACGTCTGCTCGAGTTAATTCATCTTCGACGTGGCACTTTGATAATAAAGAGTATACTTCACCGGATATAATATTACGATATCTGGAAAATATACCTGTCTGCGGGAATTTCAAGGTGTTAGGACTAACGAGATGGAACTATACGCTCAGTGGTAATAAGATTCGATGCTATAAAACCTAAACCTGAACCAATAAATACGTTGAGATTTGCATTTCTCGTATAGTTGCTGAAGAAGGAAAAACCTAATCAACATGCATACCATAAACGAAATGTTATAATGCTACCGCCCAAAATAATGTAAATACCCGTTAAAGTAATTGGTTTTGCAACGTTAACTTTGCGATATTACTCTTCGTTCGTCGTTTAATACCGAGTACACTTGAATTTGCGGTGTTTTTATCCTTTGGTTACATTAATAGCCTTTAAATTTCACTCGAAACCACGCAAAAACGCGGTTGGTTTGCGTTGACTTTTTTATCGTATTTTATCATCGCACCACGTTGACCAGTACATTGAAAATTGCTGACCTGTAATGTACCTACCCACGACCAAGTCTCCGATAACTTACGATACAATCGTCTTTTTGCTTCTACGTACCATACCATTTTAGATCTCGTGTTTTCTTAGTATCTACACTCTTACATATTGTACTTCTGTGTACTTCTCGTTCTGGCTATTTGCAACGTAAAAAAAAAAATCTTCCCCCTTTTTATTACAAATTTTTCTATTATAAACAAGAGCCAAGTCTCGATAACGGTATTTTTACTGGTGGAAAAAAAAATGAAAAAGGATAGTTTTATGTCACGCGGACGTTCAGTTTTTGGCAATATTCCCTATTCGTGCTGGAAAATATTCTGGTTACTCCGTAACCTTATTAAGTTATACCGCCAGATTACATTAGAGCTGAAATTAAATACGATTCAATTGTCCGAATGGGGTTTAGACTCGGGCCAACTCATCGGTGCATGAATTCGCAGTATTTATAAACCCTGGGCTGGCTTTTTACTTAAACAATCCTTTGTTCTGTAGCTACGTGCGTTTTTGTGTTGGAGAACAGATGGAATTGTAGAAGGAGAAAATTTATATGTGTATGACGATAATGACGTAAAGTGAAAAGGTTCTCAAGCTTAATTTACGTAATTGTTCGATTGTAAGTATCCTTTCGAGTTGAAATTGACGTAAGTATAGAGTTATTTTTCAAAAAATGTTTAATTGAGTGGATAAAATGGAAAAAGAAAACGTTTATTCGATTTCCTGATTTTCCGAAATGTTGCTAGCTTTGAGTTGGAATCCTTATATCGAGCGAGGTATCCCAACCGGCAGTATTTTGAGCCGAAATAAGAAAATCAAAAATACATCATAAAAGAACTCCATATCTAAAATTTCAGGTGCTCGAGTTCATTTCTCAAATTTTGGCGAATTTTTGACATTTCAAAATTTCCCTAAGGCCCTAAAAAATATGAAAATTTGATCTAATCAACGAAAAAATCAGTAATTTGGAATATACCCTATTTTCGACCTTTGAAATCGATTGGAAGTAGTTTTGAGATGTTTTAAAGCCTCTAGGAAAATTTTTGAATTTTCCAGCAATGGAGAAGAGTCCATAAAAATTATCCATGGGAACTTTAGCACCTAAAAACTCAAATTTCCCATATTGGTGATCTAAATTGATCGATTAAATTTTAATTTTTCAAAATTCGTAATTGCCAGATCAAATCCACATTTTTCTCCAGTAAAATTTTTTGGAAAAAATAATTGAAAAATATGCTTACAGTGTATGCATTGAGCTAAAAATGTAAAAGTTGGTAGATCTAGATACTTTATTTTCGACCTCCCTAGTCGATTGAAAGCGATTTCAGGACCTATTGGAACCTAATTTTTTTTTTTGGAAATTTCTGCACAGAAGAAATGCTCATAAAAACGGTTTATTATGAACTTTAGCAACTATAACTGCGGATTATTCATCTTGCTGACATATTTTATCAATTAAAGTACAATTTTCTAAAATTCTCAACTGTTGGGTCGAATTCGGCTATTTTTCGGCAGAATTTTTTTTGAAAAAAATTGGAGTTTGATCCGGCAATTACGAATTTTGGAAAATTGGCCTTTAATCGATCAAATAGGTCACCAATATGGACAATCCGCGATTATAGGTGTTAAAGTTTTTCTGGACTATTTTATGGGGGTTTCTTCATTGCTGGAAAATTCCAAAATTTTCTGGAGGCTCCAAAAAGTATCGAAACCACTTCCAATAACTCAGGAGGTCTAAAATAGGGTATATACCAAATTTCAGATTTTTTTGTTGATTGAATCGAATTTTAATATTTTACAGGGCGATAAAATGATTTTGAAATTTCAAAAATTCGCCATTAGAGAAAGGAATTTTGGCATCTGAAATTTTGGATATGGGCTTCTTTTATGATGTACTTTTGATTTAAGGGCTTTATTTATTTTTAAAAAAATGTAGCATTAGAATGTTTGAACCCCTCTCTCCCTTCCCAGTCATATTTAAAATTCTTGATAGTTCTCAATGAACGATGTTTTAATCTGAAAAAAGTTTTGATCCCAAACGGAGACGCCAAAGCTTGTAGATCAATTTTTTTGACATTTCCAAAACACGAATACTTCAGGAGGTTTCTCGCATTCACCATGCAACTTATAATAAGATATATGGTAATTTATATTTATTGAATTCGAAGCCCGAAACTTGTAGACTGTATCTCAAAGCCAACATTTTAGAATTGTTCACGAGCTGCTCGAATTTTGTGAAAAAATTATTTGAATGTCGAGGGGAAAATTGTAGAAATGGCAACCAGTTTATTTTTATTTATTTTTTTGGAAAATTACTTTGCATTTTTTCAGAAAATAGCTATCGATTTTTTTCGGAAACAGATTGTTTTTTATTTTTCCAATAACTGTTCTGTTTTTTTTTTTTTTTTTTGTTGACAAAAATCTGAAGTACAGTAGCAAGAGTTTGTTGTACGAGTATGATTCGGGTTTTCAGTTTTTTTTTTATAGAAAGCTGTCCTTGTTTTTTTTTCTGAAAATGTTTTGATTTTTTGTAATCTTTCTTAAAAAGAGCATGACTTGCGTAGGTTTTCACCGGAGATATACCTAGTTTGATTTTTTCCAAAGATTGTTCGTTTTTTTGTTTTTGTTTTTTTCCCTGGAAATTGTCTGTTTTTTTAAAATGATGTTTCTGATTTTTTTTTGAAAAATTTCATTAAACCGAACGATAAATGAACTTTTGAGAATCGAAATGTGGTTTTTTCGATGAAAACCAGACATATAGAGTCTGGTTCAGTTTTTCAAGGTTTTTTCAAAAAAAAGTTTGATTTATTTGTTTTTTTCTCCAGAAAAGGATTGGGTTCTTCAAGTTATCCAAAAAATTATTTATTTTTTGGTTTATTGTATTTTCGCTTTGAAACGATTTTCTTTCAAACCAAAAAAATAAGTTTATGTGTTTTTTTAAAAGTTTTCTTTTTGAGAGAAACTTTTAAATTCTTTGTTAAAAAATTTACTAACGTTTTCAACAATTTGTTGATCTTTTTGAAAATTTACAAACTTTTTTCAAGTCATTTGTATTTAAAAGACTCCAGTCAATTTTTAGAAAAATGCGGACTGCACCTCCTCTTTCGCCGGTCCTGGTAAAGCAGACTTGTCTTGCAATAAAAATTGTAAAATTTTCGAACCTGCTTCAATGATACATTAAGGAAAACTACGTCTATACCTATTTCGTAAAAAAAAAAGGTAAAATATTCATCGTGAAAATATTGGAATTTGTTTTAAAATTTAAGAATGCGGAAAAATGAGGGTAAAATGAAGTAATAATGGATTGCACCGAATATATATAAGGATACTACTCAGGTGTATTGAAATTTAATCTGATTGTTTCGATATTCTTGAGAATCGTGAGTAATAGTACATAGGTGAGTTGAATATTAAACAAAATCCTAAGAAAATTAAATTTTCCACATCGATATAAAACTAGATAATATGGATTTGCCACTCCAATATCTAATACACAATATACTGGCACTTTTAACCTTGATAAATGGCTAAAACCTTGAACCTCATCATAAAGCATTTCTCGCTCATATCGTGAGATTTCTTATTATTTGAAAACGTTAATAATCCAAGCCCTCGTCGAGTCTCGACTGATTTTGTAATAAAGAAAAATATCGTCGGAAAAGTTTCAAATAAATGTTACACTCCCTAATGGCATTTGAGATGCGTATTTAAAAAAAAAACGCATGCGTTTCTGCCATACCGACGTGAAACACTTTTTTGCGCATCACGCATCCTTTAGATTCACCAGCTCATGCGTTTCTGCTTGCGTTTCGCATGCAGAACGGCAGCATTACGCATTCATGTCAGACGTATGCGTAACGCTAGCGTTTTGCATACCGAAATGTGTGAACTGGTGCATCAAAAGGATGCGTGATGCGCAAAAAAGTGTTTCATGTCGGTATGGCAGAAACGCATCTCAGGAGTACCAGCTTTCAGTACGCTGAACGCATACTCGCTACATACTCACAGGATGAGGTGCGTTTAGCATACTGAAAGCAGTGTAATTAGGTACTTACTTCAAGGTTTAGAGGAGTGCGCCATCATATCGGGTTGCAAAATTGGTATCAAAGGTAATATATTAGTATGAAGCAAGAATTTTTTTTTCTCAATTTTGATCAGATAGAGGATTTTTTTGCATTTTTCCTATAATTACTATCAAAACAAAATTTAAGGACATATTATAGCAAGTTTCTGTTGCTCCTCTCAGAGACGGAGCCGCAAAATTCAGAATTTAAAATGAAAAATGTGGACTGAAAATTTTGAATAATTCTGGAAATTATTGATGAAAATTAAATTTGAGCTATTTTAACCAATTTTGAGCCCCGAATTGGGCCGATTATTGAATATTTTCAAAGAATTGACATGTGACCTATGAAAGTGTGTAGAATTTCGCCAGAAATTCAAAAATACCATCCAATTTTTTTTGATCAACTTTTGAGAATTTTGAGCCTCAAATTGAGTCAATTTTTGATCAATTTTAAAAAATTGACATGTGCATGACTTATGAAAGTGGGGTGGTAGAATTTCGTCAGAAATTCAAAAATACCATCCAAATTTTTTTTGATGAACTTTTGAGAATTTTGAACCTCAAATTGACTCAATTATTGATTAATTTTAAAAAATTTTCATGTGACCTACAAAAAAGGGAGAGAATTTCGCCAAAGATTTAAAATGTAAGTAATCCAAAACTTTTTTAAACAACTCTCAAGTTTGAGTAATTTTAAGCGCAAAATATTTTATTGGAATGCGAAAAAATGAACTATCTTAACTTTTCAAAAATAAAATATGAAATTAAAATCAATTATACATTCAGTTGGAAAAAACCGGGGTTAATTTCATTCAGAAAATTATTTGATTTTAATTTTTGGTTCTCTATGAAGCTCAGAATTCTCAAAAGTTGCTCAAAAAAAGTTTTGGGTGATATTTTTGAATTTCTGGCGAAATTCTACCCCATTTTCATAGGTCACATGCCAATTTTTAAAATTGATCAAAAATTGACTCAATTTGAGGCTCAAAATTCTCAAAAGTTGATACCTAAACAAAAATCGCACACCTTACGCCAGCGTAAACGCTACCTTTAGTGGTATGCGTTTCGCACACTCATAATACAAATGCTGAAAAGTTTACGTTTTTTAGTACTTGCGTTCCGCATCTCAAAAACTGCATACGTTCCGTAAACGAAAACGCACCTTAAAACGCAAGCTTTTTTATGTAGGTAAACAGCATGCGTTTCGCCTACCGAATCGCATTGCTGATCAGCATGCGGATCAGTATGCTGATTTACGATGCGGAAACGCAAGGCGTTTCAGCATGTGCAGAACAGCATTGACTGAAACGTTTGCGTTCAGCAAGTAAATCAGCAACTTGAATTTTTTGTACTTCAGTTTTTCATTTTGGTATACTGAAACGCTAGCTGTACGCATACTTCGTACACCTTGCGTATTTGGATACTGCAATCAGTATGCGTAAACGCATCTCAAATGCCATTAGGGCTCGCACTCGTCTTCCAAAAATTTAGGCATTTAAGAAAGCTGCTCAAAGTTTTTAAATTGGTTTCATTAAAGTTCGACAGATACCTAAGTATTTTTCAAATAACGATGAAAACCGTAGGTAAAGAGGTACCTGGGCTGGAAATATTTCTATGCCCACGTGCGTAGAATCTACACTATTCTTTTTCACGTTTACCTATGTTTCGAGTTGGGAATACTTAATACTAAGGTACATTATTAATTACTATTCTGCACGGCGAACCTTTTTAAACATCTCGACGTAAAAGATATATTTCAAATTTCTGCGAATGATTATCACTTTCAAATGTTTAATTTCGGCGCTACAGGTTAAGTAATTTATTATTTTCGGCCTCAGCGTGAAAATCCCTGGTGTAGAGTTCTGCGGTTTTGACTCGCAGTTAATTTTCCCTCTTGAAATTATCGCACTGTGAAATAGCAAAAACTGCAGAAAAAATTATAAATTGCGTCCAATTTACGGCGACGACTGGTCCGAATTTTTTTTCACAGCGGAAATTTTCGTTTTGTTGGCGTGTAAATGGATATACCGAGACCCTTCTAAGGGTTTAGTTCTGGCGCTATTTCGAGTCGGAGATTTTTTTCCATCTACGTGACATTTAAATGTCACCAACATTATACCTTATTTTGGGTCCAAAATTCTTCAATATTAATGCTTTATCGGTTAATCCTAGCAATCTCAATTTTCTCGAGATAGGTGTTTTTAAAGCTCATAAAACGATTCAGCGATTCGAGCGCTATTTCGAACGAATATCGTATAGTTTTGACACTTCAATTAAAATTTACCGCACGAGCGGTTTATTTTTTCGAAAAATGATAAAGATAGTTGGCGTATCGTTATTCAACAGCGCTGAAAATTTTCGAAATTAAAATTTACACAGCACTTGTTTGAATCTCGGTAGTAAGCATTTTAAAGTTTTTACGTCTTCAAAATTTTTTCAATTTTTCAAATTGTCATATTTCATTTTTTTTTAAATTTAATTTTTCCAGATCAATTTTTTTCATATTTTAACCCATCAAGTTAAATTTATTTAATCTCTCTCTTTGAAATTTTCTAAATCATCCAATTTCTTAAATTCTGATGTAAAAGGATGATAAAAAAACGAATTTTTTCTTGGTCTTAATACAGCAAAACTACAAAATTTGTCCCAAAATAACTGCCAGTTCTCAGGTCTCCAGTTTGTCTCGTACCACTTTTTGAAGGCTACAAACGATATCACTTGCAGATTCTCATAAATTAAAGCGTTTCAATCCCCTACTCACGCGCTAAATACATTTGTGATAGATTTTACTTATTGTTTTTATAAACAGTGTAAAATGAAATACTACTACATGACACCGAATTCTGAAACTTCAACCTTTTCCCTCCTAAATGACATTTTTTCGAATTCGATTGTTCCAAAAGGGAGAGGGGGAAGTGGGAGGCTTCAAAAAAATCGCATTAGTTTGACCCTTCAAAGTTTTTTTAAAAAATTTATTATCAACAAATGTTATTGGAAGTAGAACGCTGAGACTTATTAAATAAATCCTAAAAAATTCACCCCAATCTGAAAGGGCCTCTACACATTTTTTTGGATCATTTTATGAGCATGGTTATTTTGATCAACAATTGACTTTCTGAAATTTAATTTTCAGCATTACTCTTCAATTTTTCCAATGACAATTAAAAATTTTTCACGAGTTGTTCTCGCCCTAACGGTTGAAAATGAAAAACTATCAAAATTTTTCCTCCATCCCCTCGAGTAATCCACTAAAAGGTTCAAAATTTCCAATAAAACCCAAAATATAATGTAGGTAAGGTATTATTTGTTATATTTGGAGGTGCTGAATTCGAATTTCGACTCGAAATTTCAAACATTTCCACAGTATCTATGACGTTCACTTGTAATATTTTCTAAGACGCAGTTATAATTTCAACTCATGTTTTGGAATTCCACTCGACCGCTCTCTATAATTTTGATCAAAATTTTCAAGTTTTTGTTCGCATGCAATGTTTTTAGAGACACTGAGTTCAATTTTCTGATAAATATTGTGATTTGAACTCTTCTATCGCCCCTACCTTCCAATTTTTATCAATACCTAACTCGATAATATTTGAAAAATAACATATCGTATATCATCTGTAAAGTTTTTGTGAACCGCGAATTCAAATTTCTACTTTGAAAATTTTGGCCAAAATTGGAGGGTGGGGCGGGGGGCAAATCCCATCACTGAATTGAAATTCGAATTCGGCATCTCCGAAAACATTATAAACAATACGTCACACAGTATTCTGGAAATGTTTGAAATTTTGGCCCAAATTTGGGGGTGGAAGGCTGAGGAAATCGAGTGGAAAGTCGAATTCAGAACCTCCAAAAACATAGCAAATGAAACATCGCAGAACATTTTGGATTTTTTGGAAATTTTTGACCCTCTCAGAGGATTTTTCCAAGCTAGGGTGAAAAAACATTGGTAGTTTTCTAACCGCTAGGAAAAGTAGGACTCATAAAAATTTCTAAATCGATGTTGGGAAATTCAAGCTCAAGATAAATTCTCGGAATAAGACGTCAGAAGATCAATTTTTATTCAGAATTTTGCAAAATCTAAAATAACACGCCTACAAAATAATCCAAAAGAGTGGAAAAAAGACCTATCAGATTAAGGTGAAAACGTCACATTTTCAGGATCTGTTTAGTAGGTTCCAGTATTTCACTTCTATAACGATGACATTTTTGGTGAAAATTTTTTTCCAAATAATTATGTACTTGCACAATTTTAGTGATTTTATTTTTAAATTGCATATAAGTGCCAATGCAGCTGGCATCATCGCACCCCCCCCCCCAATTTGAACTGACTATCACAGTCCGCCCATGATAGTAAACATTCTCTTTTCAATTTCAATTTCAATTTCAATTCTTTATTTGTAATTGTGGCCCATGACCACCTTACATCGTTAAACGTAATTAGGTACTAAATTAACTTAATTAACAAAAGGGAACTTAACTATGTATCAGGCATGGTACCACCTCCATCTAGATATTCATCAACGTTATAGAATGCTTTCCCTAAGAGCCATTTGTTTAATTGAGCACGTAAGGTAACGGGAATAGGTAGAATTTTTCGATTTTTCCAACGTTATTGTTTAATCAACTTAACAAGTAAATATTTTCATTTTTTCAAGCAGTATGATTCAAGTTGATATATACTAAAAAAAATTAAAAATAAATATTCCTAAAACTGTTACTGTTGAACGAAATTGAAATAAATTTATACCAATCGATAGGAAAATTTATTTTCTCCAATTCATATCTCAACAAAATTTTACCTAAACATCTTCATTTTTCTTAAAAATCTGAAAATCCTCATTTCTCTCATATATGTCATGCATTTCAATACCATCATGGGCATGGCTTTACCATTCCTCTTACTGCACCTGTTGGCATGCTTCCCAGTCCATGGACTACCTGAAGTGAAAAGTCCACATTACTGTATGATGTTAGTGATATTTGCAAGCACTGATGTCAGTGTTCGAAATTTTTGTGTTCGTGTTCCATTCCCCTTCAGCACGTTTTCCTCAAAATGTGTTCGCGTTCCATTCACGTTCATGCACTTTTCACTCCGTTCCATTCCCATTCCATTCACATTTCTTTTGTGTTCCCTTAGTGTTCAGTTTTCAACAAGTGTTGAAAACTATACACATGAAAATTTTTCCACTTGTCTGTATGTTAGTACATAATGAGTGATACAAGTGGAAAATTTTTCATCAGTTTTTTTTTGTAAATAGAAACAAAACAGCTGAAATGAAGGCATTTTCCTATAGAAATCTCCAAAATATAAACATGCAAAACCCTGAATTTGAATGCTCGTTCAATTTGTTTGTTCGCAAGTTGGACGTGTTCCATTCTCATTCCGTTCAGAATACATCCACAGAAATGAGTGTTCATTCTCGTTCCATTCAAATTTTCCAAAAAGTGCTATTGTTCCATTTGAACACGCGTTTTGAATGCAAATGCTGACATCACTGTTCACAAGTATCAACTATCAGTAGGGCACTATAAAAGGGGTATGCTGGTCAACCATATTGTGCCTCAGTCAGTATCACCCAGTGTTGTCTGGTGTTCGCGTTCTTAACACCTGTTCTTTTAGAATGGGCATACTTTTTGATATTTTTGAACAGAATGTGAACAAACGCAAAAATTAGTGATTGAACAAGGAACAAACGGTGTTCAAACACAATGAACGGCGTTCATAAACTGAACGTCTTTCTCATAATTTTACATTTATTTTGTGTATCAATGTTTGGAATTTTGCATGATAATTTGATTCAGAAAATTACTGATGGATAATTTTGAAGCGGTTTAGACTTCCATTGATTTTTTTCGTCCAAATTTAAAATTGATGAAAAAGATTACACTTTTTTTTTGTTGAAAAGTAATGAAAAGACGAACACTGAACACTGAATGCTAATGCTGAACGAACGCTTTCATTTTCCAAAATAGTTTGAATGGAACGTGAATGAACACTAAAAAAAAAACCACTAAACGATGAACAAACAGCGTTCAAAGAAAAGTAAACGCCGACAACACTAGTATCACCAAAACATTGAAACTTGTTCCATGACATTATGGGGGAGTTTGAATATGACCGGTTTGAAGAAACTTCTGTGCAACAAGTTTCAGTGTTTGGGCGTTTTCTAAAGCACAATATAGCTGACTAGCACACCTCTTTTATAGTGCCCTAACTATCAGTGATATCAAATGTCTCCATGCAGCAGCCACTCAACAAAAATAGCACCTTATTTGGATAGCGAACTAACAGTAAGTCCTAGCACCAAGGCAGCTCCCCCCCCCCACTTTCCTCCCTGGACTTCTATCTGGTGTAGGCCCTTTTTGATATAGGTGCCTTCCACCAGTTTCTATATAAGAAAGTTCGATGGCCCTCCCCCATATGTGAATGCAGTGAACCAGAAACAGCATCCATGTCCTCACTAAATGCCAAGAATATGCTACCACGCTCCTGCAGAACCACTACATGCTGCTATTCCATCGCATAGGCAGTACATGTGACCATGTGAGACATTATCCAAGACCTGTGGCGTAAAGAACAAAATTGTAAAAGACACCTCCGCTACCATCTGTAACAATTCACAAGATCGCTTCCAAAACAACTACCAATCACTAGGTTACATAATTATAGATTCACGTTACAACTATTTTTCATATTGTTACCCTTTTTATTATAGTTATGTTAAGGCTTAATTTGTTATAAGACCATGAGTTAGAACTTGTTAGCCTCTCCTTTGTAACAGGCCAACTACAATAAAATGTTTTCTTATAAGTATTAAAAAAAAAAAAAAAAACTTCAAACTCTTCAACCATGAAAAATTCCATTTAAGAGGGAGGAAATTTAATGTTCAGAATTTGGTGTCATTTTGTTCCTTAACAGTGAATGGGCGAACGAACGGCTTGCCGACGGTTTTGAGACACCTTTTGTATACTTCCAGTCGCCAATATCGATCTCCAACCATAACTTCCTATCTACCATCCAATTTCAAAAAAAATTTCAATCCACCTTATTAAACGTTAATCGGATTTTTATTTTTTTAAATCCGAACTGCAATAAGGAAAAATTCTCGCCCATCGAGTAAAAAAAATCGGAGAACACCCCGCAGCGAACATAAATAGGAAAAATGTGGTCATATGGTTAAAGCATAACTGAGCAATTTGATCGGATACGCGTGCTAACGCCTCAATAAAGCAAACAGTTTCGCACCACATTTACGATCATTTTGATAGCGAATTAAGGTCTGAAAGGTAATGAAAATTTGTCAATTTTTGTTCCTCTTTTATCCATACGCCTGGTTTTTATAACATCCTTATATATTATTCGAGTCGTAAAAAATATAAAAATGCGGTTCGTACGGTTTGCGTCGAAATAGCATGTATATCGTACGACGAGACGAGCTATATCGGTATAGACTATATGCATAACATATTTCAAACTAATCGAAAAATTTATCGTTGAAATATTCCAACCAACGTCGTCGACTAAATTTGACGATAGGGGCAATAAAATTATGGTAAAAATATTTCAGCCATAAACACGACAATATATTACGACCTTTTAAATACTCATTTCGCGAAATCGCTCTCTCCATCCGGCGCTCTTTATTGTTTCTTATTAAAACGTCGAAAGTTAATACGTGTTATAACACGAAACCTCGCGTAAACATAAAAAGCAAAACTTATCGTGACATTGATTGATTGTCGAATATTGCAAAGGCCACGATATGTACACGATATCGACGATATTCCTCGGAACAAATATCGCTCAAAATACGTACCCTATACCAATAAGAAAATTCACCAAGCGAGCCAAAAAATATGCTAATTTTGCACACGAGCGAGAGTTAATTAACCTCGTACTCGGATCCAAATTGTGTGGCAAATTATAAAACCGTATTGAAAGGTTTCCAAAAATTTGTACGAGTATGCCACTTGATGGCAATACAGTTTCTATTCCACGTGATGATACACACCGACGCCAGCATATTTTCCCATTCACCTCAGATCCAGTTACGTGGAACCCATAACAAATGCTATTACCGAACTCTCGACGAGAGGTATTCAAATAAGTTACAAATACGTATAACGAAATAATAGAAAAATTCCCAACGCAGCTAGTTACCACCCTGGTTCTATACGTATACGAAATCGTATAAACTTTCTTCAACAATCTGTTTTCTATTCGAATAAGAACGAATTCGCCAACTATTCGCCGAATACCGTACCTAATACTCTATTTTTCGCGAAAGAAATGCCATTCGCTTTTAACCGTATGACTTTCGACAACCTACACGAGGTTAAAAAAAGCTCCATTTCTGTTCGAAACCTTTTTGCCGGTTAACTTGAGAAATGATTAAGTTTGTATTGGAAACGATATCGTGTCGAGTTGTCAAGAACGTTGCGGAATTTAACTAAAAGTAGGACGTGATAGGTAAGTATGTCTATGTATTTTACTAGTCTAAATTTACACATAGAATTATTTTTGAATCAAGAGTATGTAAATGGTTCTGAAAAGTTTTAAAAATTGAATTGTGACCTTTTGAGGTAGGAGTGGAATCGAGATTCATGGCAGAAAAACAATTCGATTTTTGAATCCAGTACTCTCTCTGTTATAAATCAGTGAAAATGATCGAAAATCACTGAAAAACAGTCAGAATTGCAGCATAGAAGAAAATCAGTGAAAAAATAATAAAAAAAAATCAGTGGGAAAAATCACTGGAAAATCAGTGAAAATTCGCTGGAAAGTCAGTGAAATTTATGAAATTAGCAGAAAAAACAGTGAATATCTTTGAAAAATCAACGAAAATTCGCTGAAAATCAGTGAATTTCGCTGATTTTTCCTGTGCTGCAATTCTGACTGTTTATCAGTGACTTTTCACTGATTAAGAATGAGAGAGTACAATCGAAAACATGACGAAAGACATAATAAGTACTTCATTTTTTTTGTTTTTACATAATTTTTTTTACAAAATATCACCTATCTCCATCAAGGAAGGGAGTTCCACATTTCCGTAATCTCCGATTTGAATGACAACTGGATAAAAAGAAAGATTATACCATACATCCCTATCGATTCTCTGCTGCTGCACTCGATTTCTTCATTTTTGACGTTTTTTTTTTTTGAAATTCCAATGACAGCTAATGATACTCACAAGGGGATATCCCAACTCGAGGTAACATTTTTAACCGAAACAAAAATAAATATAAAGTACATCATAAAAGAATCCCATTTCCAAAATTACAGAAGCTGAAGTTCATTTCTCAAATTTTGGCGAATTTTAGAAATTTTAAAATTGCCACATCGCCCTGCAAAATATGAAAATTTGATCTAATCAACTAAAAAAGCTGAAATTTGGTATAATAACTTATTTTTGACCTTCTGAATCGATTGGAAGTGGTTTTGAGACGTTTCGGATCCTTTAGAAGATTTTGAAATTTTCCAGCACTGGTGTAAAGTCCATAAAAGTGGTCCAGATGAACTTCAGCACCTATAATCGCGGATTACACATATTGGTGACCCGTTTGATCGATTAAAGCACAATTTTCCAAAATTCGTAACTTATAGTTCAAATCCATATTTTTTGGCAGAAAATTTTCGTGGAAAAATTTAAGACATACGCATCGAGATAAAAATATAAAAGTAGTTGGATACCCTATTTTTGATCAAATAGGTTACCAATATGGGCAATTCTCAATCATAGATGCCGAAGTTCATATGGACCAATATGGGCTTTTTTCCAGTGCTGGAAAATTCTAAATAATTTTTTGGAGGCCCTGAAAAGTCTTGAAACCACTTCCAATCGACTCGGGAGGTCGAAAATAGGGTATTACACCATTTTTTTTTTTTTTCGTAAATTACATCAAATTTTTATACTTTGCATTTTATACTTTGCAGGGCGACGAGGTTATTTTGAAATTTCAAAAATTCGCCTAAATTTGTGAAATGAATTTTTCATTGTAGAGGGAGTAAAAGTCTACTTTTACTCCCTCTCGCGAATCGCTCGAGTGCTCAAGCTCGACTTTTACTCCCTCTACAATGAAAAATATCGTATGCAACTCGGGAGATAAATGATTTTAGACAATTTTGAGTTATTTCCCTCGCTTCGCTCGGGCAATAAACCTCAAAATTCGTCAAAAATCACTTTATCTCCCTTGTTGCATAATATACTATTAGTACTTGAAATTTGGGATATGTTTTTTTTTTCATGACATGCTTTCGATTTATTTTTGTTTTGGCTCAAAATCTGCCTAGAATTTCAGCTTTACGAGCTAAAATTTGGCTCAAAAGCATAGCGTATTAAATGCACTTTATTTTCAAAAAAAAATTATCAAATTTCATGAAATTCCGGTCCCGAATAGTTAAATATTGATCACTCAAACCTAAATTTGATAATTTTCAGCTATTTTGAAGCCCACAGCGCAATTTCGATTTCCTCCAGGATTTTTGAATTTTTCCAGTGGGCACCAGAATAAACTTGGACAGTTGAAAATCGATTTATCGCTTCCTTTTCATTTGTTCAACGAAAAAATCCAACTTTGGCTCGATTTCCAAATGGACATCTCGGGTGAGTATTTTTTTACCAGCTATTGAATTAGGAAAAAATCGAAATTATCGAAAGCAGAATTATGGCTACGAGGGCATTATGACATGGTCTTTTCAAAAATCGAAGTCCTGTTTCAATCAGAAACAGACATCTCCAGTGAATTGCTGTGGGGAAAAAACGGATTCTGACTAGACTACATTTTTTCAAAAAGTCGGTCAAGAGCTCGCAAAGGCCCATTGAAATCTTACAGTTAGACATAAAATAATTTTAAACGCAGGAACTTAATTAAGTATCTTGATCAACTTCAAAAAACCCAACAACTCAACAAAAAATCAAAAACTTTCTGGAAAAAACTCACCAATACATTTTCAAAAAAAAGTTTTTTTTTCAAAATTGGAAAATTGTTGAAAAAAAGTGGTCAGAATAATTAAAGTTTTTCAAATTATTCGATATTTCATACACCAATTTATAAATTTTGCTTCGGCTCTGGTAACAGTTTTTAGCCTTCTAGCTTCGTTTCAATAATTTTCAATTTCAGCAAGTTGAAAAGCTGGAATCATTTTTCATTTTCAATTTTTCAATTCAAATTTCAACACAAATTTCAACTTTTTCACCTATTCATTTGATGAAAAATTATGAAGAATAGAGACATCTGGCCATTTATCAACACATCGAATTTTATTTTTCAATTGAAAAATTTCGACCAATAAGTTGTGATTCTCGACTTTCAGAGAATTTCAGTTTTAATGTTAATTTTGATTTCGATTTGGTTTTTATTTTTCGGTTTTAATCAAGTTTTGCTTCAGTTCGACCATTTAAAAAAAATTTAAATCTATGTAAAAAAGTAGAATCACGGTTTCTGTTTTGGGGTTTTCTTATTTGCCATCTCTTTTTTATTTCGTTTAAATTTCGGTAACTCCTTTAGAAAATTTAGACAAATTATGAGCTGAAAATTATAAACGATGCTTTTAAAACGTACCAATTCACGAACTTGAAAATTTTTGGTTTCGTACCACTTTTTCATCCCAGTTTTATCTATAAATCTCGATGTAATTCGAATAAAGTTGAAGGAGGTACTTATAGAAAAATACCAAGTTTTTCCAACAGCCTACGGTCTACCAAGTTTTCGCTTAAAGTTTTTAATGAATTTACCAAACAACACTGCTCGTTGTTCCAACCAACGAAGAATCGAGCAAAACGTTAGCTTAAAATTTACATTCCAATAGATAATTCATAGGCTGACTTCTGCGATGCTCAATGCTAACAAGACGGACAGCTGTCACAAAAACGTTATCTTTTCATTAATCGAATCCAAGCGATGGGTAGACGAATTTGAAATTCTAATAAAAAGACTCGTCAGTAAAAAGAATCCAAACAGCGGAGAGAATTTCGCTCTGATATGACTGAATCAAATGGAGAAAATTGACTTTATGCTTTTAAGACTACAATGTTTCGAGTTTCAAGCTGATAAAAGCATTCTTCATTGGCTCGTGCTGCGGGTTATTTTAAAAGGGTAACTTGTCAAACACCGTACATGGTACACGAATGGGCTCTTAATTATTCCGCGCATTAGATGTAATTACTGAAAAGCTACTGAAGGTATAGCATAGGTGCTTTTTTTCGCATGAACGAGGTCAGGGCTTATGTAGTAATACGTAATCTACATTCTATGGCTTCTCTCGCGGCGAGATGCATTTAATAACCTTGCATACGTTCGCATGAAAAATCAAAGGATTTACGTGGATGATTAAAAAAGTTGGTAATTTTTCCGGCTTGGTGTATTAGAACAAGAAGTATAATGCCAAGATAGAATTGTGGCTTAAAATCTGTCACCGGTTCGAATTTCAAAAACGGAAGGTTTTTTCCTAAGGTGAAATTGCAAAGGTAAGGGATTTAACGATGACGCCCGTGTAGTTCACTTTATGTGCGGGCGTTAAAAGCAGTAAAAACGTAGGATTATTACAAAGATATGTTTTATTGGCGCTGTAAAGTATTGGTGTAGAACGCTGTTTAATTTTTGACGAAAATATAAAGGATACGTGGCATTAGGAATTTTCGTTATCTTTTTCCTGTTCCTGTTCCTGTTCCTTTTTTTTTATGGACAGCGCTTTAAAATGAACGAGTTCCGAGATGACCGTTTCATAAGCGTCGAATAACCATACATAATTCATAATAACGAGGCTTTTGCTCGCGAATATCATCTACATGGTGATATTTTTTACGATCGGATTGTTTAAATTGGATGTTTGTACGAACTGATTTATTTTTTATGCACGTATAGGTCTCTCTTAGATGTGATTTTTTGAAGAAGAATTTAACTATTTAGGAAATTGAGTTTTCGACATAGGTTGACCTTTGATTTAAAATTTAAAAATGTTTTCATTAAGTACTTTTCTGTGCTGTCATAAAGCCTCAAAAACCCCATAAAAACGAAAAAAAAAACATAATTTTATTCCACTAATTTCTAAATTTTAAATGGAGAATATCCAGCAAAAATTGCTTCGAAAAAAATGTTCTTAGTCTCTCAAGATGAGATATAAAAGTGCTTCAAATTGGCTAAAATTTCAGAAAATTACAAAAATCGTTGAAGAATTTTTTAATTTATAAAATTTTTATTACCATACTCAATTCAATTTTTTTTATGCAGGAAATGCCCTTGAAAAATTTTTCCTTTCAATTAAAAAAATCTGTGGACAAGTTGACATAATGTGTGATTAACACAATATTTGTCACTTTACACTGATATTTAATAAAAGGCACAGTAAACGTGTACAAAACTGTATTCTTCATCTTTAATATTCACAAAGTAAAACCATACAATAACAGACATTACTATCAACCTAGTGTTCTCATAGAGAAACCTGTACTGAAGTTTATCTCGTAGGTCATAGCATAGGAAACCAGCTACAAAACATCCGAAAGTGGCGCATGCCCAGAACAGAGGTTCTTAGCAGTGTTGCCCAAGCTGATGGCGCAAAGTCCTCCCGCCACATTGCCCCTCGAAGGTCACAGTGGGCATCCAAGGTCACGAAGGACTTCGATTAAAAAAAGTCAGGAACCGACGTATGGCGGGTGGCCTGCGCCTCTGCCCCATGAATCCTGCGAGACCTGGGCCAACACTGCTGGTGATGTGACACTTAAAGATTGAAGCTCATTATCTCGTAAATTGGCATTTGGTTGAACGTTGATTTGCCCCATAGGGCCATTTGTGTTTACGTTTTTTGATATAATTGCTTTCTGCCCCATGGATCCATCGGTAAATGTATTACACCTCTGTTTCCTCTTCCTTGGCAACATATCCGTCTGCCCCATGGCACCACTGCCACATGTATTTGGATATCTCTGCCTTGGCTTGAGCTTAGTGTCATACTGCCCCATGGCACCAGGATGTTTATTATTTTGAGACGAGTTATTTGGAGATTGGCCACTCATTACCAACTCATAAGTACCCATCGCCATTTGGGTTGCATCCTTTATAGCATCTGCTTGTTCTATGAGCCTCTGACTTATTGCTTCACTGACTTGCTGTTGTTCTAGGTCTAGGTTGGTAACTGTGACTCTCAATTTTTTTATTTCCTCAAAAACTTTAGTTATTTGCTGGCAGGTTATTTCTCTACTGCGCTGGAATCCTGTTTTAACTCGTAATTCAGCACTTTCCATACTCTGGAGCAGCTTGGCCTGGTTTTTGAACATGGTATCCATACGACCTATTGTTTCTATTGAACACTTATCTGATTCTTTCATAAAATTAGTCTCCACTTGTACTTTGGATTGGAGAAGTTCACTTTTTGTAGCTCTATTGATGTTTTCTTTTATCATATGATTCACTTTGTCAGTTAAATTTTTTAAAATATGAGCAAGGCTTAATACCTCCTGTTCTATTTTGATAATTTTCTCAATATAGCATTGATTCATTTCAGATTGTTTTTGTTCATCATAGGTCTTTAAATTTAATGTTTTTTCTTCAAATTTTAATTTTTGACTCAAATTTCCATTATGATCTCGTAATTCACCCATATTTGGACTAGATAGGTTGTTACTGGTACTTGTTTGTGTATTAAGCACTGGAATGGTGTTTTGAAAATTTATCTCGTTTTTTATCTCGTAATTATTTTCGTTTGAGGCAGATTTGCAGCTTTTTGTCAAAAATCCTGGCAACTTAGGCTTATTTATTTGTTGAAATGCCTGGGATTGATTTTTCTCAGTAAGGTCGATGTCTTTTTTACTCATAATCTTGGTTTGATGTAACTTAAACAGAGCATCACTTCCTGTACTTTGGTTTATAGGTTCGAGTTGCTTTGGTGTACTTAAAGTTGTCATCCTTTTAGAATTATAATACCACTTTGTCTTATAAGTAATAGGTTTTCTATTGTTGGTCTGTTTTTCCTTCTCAGTTGTACTAGTCAGTTGCTGTGTAAAAATTTGAGTATCAAAAGTGGTTGAAAATTTTTGTTGATTTTTTAACTCATAAATATTCTGCTCTAGTTTGAATTCACTGCCTGCCATGGAAGAAGTAGGCAACTTTGATGGCTCTGTGAACGAATTTGGATAGGTAGGCAGCTGTTGTATCACAATTCTGGTATCTAATATGGTTGAAAGTTTCTGTTGGTTTTCTAACTCATAAATGTTCTGCTCTGATTTAAATTCACTGCCTGCCATGGAAGAGGTAGGCAACTTAGCTGTCACAAATTGATGCAAATCACACTCATTAGTAGCTGAGTGTTTATCCTTGTCAAAAAACGACTGGTTGATATCCGTCTTGATGAATCTAGCACATTTTTTTGTAGCTGCCGTTTGTGGCCACGGAAAAAAATTACTAGTCACTTTGTTTGTGAATTTTGGTAATTTATAAGTACTCACAATCGATTTTTTCTCCAAAAATTCATCCTGCAGAGTTCTAGGTTTTTTGGAACGATCATATTTTGGTACTCTTTTGGAACTGGAACATCTCTTTGTCCTTAATGTGACTGAGATTGAGTCGCTGGCTTGCTGTTCAGCTTGCCTTTGTCTGGGTGGCCAATGTAAACATGTCTCATTGTGTTCTGACTGAGTATTTTGGTCAGAAGCTGCATCGACGACGTCATCGGCTTGAAATTTATTTATTTCTGCCATAATCTCGTAAATTAGGCAAAAACACAACTTAATGAATAAAACAAAAAGGGCTGTGTACCCAAAAACGCGAATTTACAGGCGAAAAATACCTCGAAACTTTGCACAGAAGTGCTCAAAAAGATCGCGAATTTATAGAACACAGAAAGGTTTTTTTATGTCCGGGCGCCAATGTGTGATTAACACAATATTTGTCACTTTACACTGATATTTAATAAAAGGCACAGTAAACGTGTACAAAACTGTATTCTTCATCTTTAATATTCACAAAGTAAAACCATACAATAACAGACATTACTATCAACCTAGTGTTCTCATAGAGAAACCTGTACTGAAGTTTATCTCGTAGGTCATAGCATAGGAAACCAGCTACAAAACATCCGAAAGTGGCGCATGCCCAGAACAGAGGTTCTTAGCAGTGTTGCCCAAGCTGATGGCGCAAAGTCCTCCCGCCACAATAATATTTTTATGATAGAATATGAAATGTTTGCAGAACTCATATCATAGCTTATGAGAAGGTCGTATCATCCTGAATCTGAATCGAAAGGGACCACTACGAGTTTAAAATAAAAAATAATTACAAAAAGTTCATATTATTTTGTTCAATTTTCAATCTTTTTTTTTTTTTTTGAAATTTGATACCTACTCATTTTGTGGCAGATGACTCCTTTTGGCAACCCTGTTTTACAAATTACATTTTTAAAAAAACGTCACTGATATTAAAGTTCTTTTCTAAAAAAATTAGTTCCGAAATTTTTTCCTCCAGTGGCTCCAGTATAACATGATTTTTACTAATTAATTACCCTGTGGCTGTTATAGAATCACTTTTATGATTTGTAGTTCATAGATTTAAAAAAGATCAGAAATCCCTAAAATTAAAAAATTAAATTGTTAAATTATGTTTGAAGAATAATGCATATTCAACGACGTTTCTTACCTATCAATTTTGAGGAAAAAGAGCTTTTGAACCTTCTCAAGAGATGCCTCAAACCGACTCTTCAATAAATGCCTCGAATCGACAATTTAACATTCTTGAACTAAATTTCAAGCTCGTTTTTCAAAATTTACATACGTCAGCCAGGATGCTAAAACCACATTTAGGAGTTAAAAATTTGTTTTTGAGTTGACATCGATTTTGGGCCTTTCAGAGAGAGTAGAATTAAGGAGGAATCTCAACTCGAAACCCAATTTTTTAACTCCAAAAGATGGTTTTTGCATCCAGGCTCACATGTATTGAGAAAAAGTCATCGGAAACTAACATTTTTTTGCTTTTCAGTTTTAGGGGTTCTCAAAAATGAAAAATTGAAGAGAATGGTTTTTCAAGAAGTTTAAAACTACTAAAAACATTTTAGAGAGAATCGGTGAAAAAAGTGGATACAAAATAGAACTTCCAAAATTTTCAAATTTTTATGACTTCCCCCCCACCCCATCAAAGAACAGTCAATAACTAAAAAAATTATGATTTACTTAATGCTAAATTCATTCAATTTTTCTAAATTATTACATTACCAATGTACTAAATTCTTAAAATACTAAAAAAAAATATGTGTACAGCTATAAAATATTTCAACTTTAAAAGCATGTTTCTTACTCTCTTTCCTCAAAAATATACGTTTCGCAGGAACAGGAGCGCAATTCGTAATTTTATGGTCTTCAATTTTATGTTATTGGCCAACAGCTTAAAATTGTCCTTTTTACACATTTATCTCTTCCAAATTAGAAGAAATTTTTTCCAAACCAATATTAATTTACGATACATAAGTACATAATAAATGTTTTCATGAAATTCTAAGGAGAAAGTCCGATTTCTTACTTTTTTAGGGATAAAATTTATTCAGAAAAATTTCATGTTAATTTTTGTGATTTTGAGCCGAGTGTTCTTGTAAAGGAAATTTAGCTGGGCCATTTTATTGGAGAATTAAAATGAAAAAATTCAATATTTTTGATAATTTTTTTCTTTTTAGAAAATTGTTGCTGATTTTAAAGGGATTTTATTTTCACGGTTAGGAATTAAAATTTTTTTGGAAATCTTGTCTTCTTAAAAAAGACTATGTAGGTATAAATTGAGAACATTACACGAAAAATTATCTAATTTAAAAAAAAACCTGGAAGTATAAAGAATTTCTGGTTTTTTCAACATCACTAACACCTATTTTTTTAACAGACAACCTCCTGAACTCAGAATCCTCAGCTTTGAATGATATTTACCTACTTGTATGAGGCCAAACGAGATTTTTAAACTGAAAAATTAAATTCATGAAGTGAATTAAGCATGTTCACCACCTCCATTTTCTAAAATTCTCCATCAAAAGGTACGATCAAAAAAAAACTTCAACTGACATTCAAACTGAAATTCAAAAACTAAAACTGGAAAACAACTGCAATTTTCCAAGCTCACCTTGAATACGAATGAAAAATTAAAAGTGAAGCTGAAAACGTGAAAAATCCTGAATTTTAAGCTTAATACACTTTTCAGTGATATAAGGTTCAAATCTGAAACCCATTAACCCGAAACTTGAAACAGAAATCTTTTTCCCTCCGCAATTTAAATTGAAATAGTTCTAGATATTTCGCAAATTTATTTTAGAAGATTCTAAATTTATAAATCCTGTATTTCCATTCAAAACATTGAAAATTTATTAATTAGCAAAAGGTACTTACATTTTACATTCTAAATAAAGTTTGATTATTTTTGTTTTTTGAATTCGATTTATTAAATCGAGAAAAACCTAACATCCAATTTTAAAGAACTAGAACGAAATTAAAATACAGCTTTCCCAACTTGAAAAAAAATGATTGAAAAATATAATTTTTTCCACGAATCTCTTGGGCCATTTCAGCATTTTTCAAAACGTATTTTTTATTCCAAAATAGAAGCTGGCTCGACGACAATTTTCATCACAATATAATATTCGAATGTCTCCGGCGTTGTTGGAAGAAACGACCTCGAATATTTAGGTTAAATTTCACCCTAAATAATATTTACATCCGGTCAGAATCGTCCGCTAAGGAATACGCTGAAACTGAAAGTTGGCCAGTATAATGGGTCGAGATTAAATTTCAAATTTCACTTTCAGATTGATAATGAAAACGCGGCTACGAGTACCTTGAAAACCCTCCTATAAAAAAAATACCTCCCAATAGCTAACCCCGGCGCAATCGGATTTCAGGATTATTTCCTTTACGTATCGTAGCAGTAAATTCATCGCCGATGCGGTATATCTGTTGCTTTTGCATTAACCCTGATCCCAGTATATATATTTTCGATAAATACTATATCGAGGGTTACCATTCGGCCACGTACGTTTAACAATATGTATGCGAATCGAGGTATAGCAAAAGAAAACGGAAATATTGGATAAAGGGTTTCAATTTTTCCAAAACTCTATGATTTTCGCTGCTTCTCGAATAATACGTGTAATATTCTACACAATAATTCTATCTGGACGCCTACAAAGTTGAAATTTTTTCTTCCTCATCGATAGATATGTAATAAATCCGACGATATTTCATTTCGAATAACAAACGTTTAACTTTTCATTTTTATATACTCGTGGGTATAATATTATACGAGATGTTAGCCTGGTAAATATTTGAACTGGGCTGTACATAAACACGTAAAACAGAGCAGCCTTCTCATCGCACCAGACCTTTTTCCACATCACAATACAGTTATTAAAAAAAAACCTTCATCCGAATTCACCACCGTCACGCCGCAATCTTTCGATTAAAAATTCATTTTAATCGCCGCCTAACAAGAAAAAAATCTCCATTATTAAAAAAATCTTCGGAATTTAATTTAGTATTCCAATTTAGGCGTATTCATGACGAACATAGAATTTCGCCGTCGAGCATAAATTACACGATATAATTATTCAAAAGCTGCGTGATCATAGACATACGCGCCACAACGGACCATAAAACGCAGGCTTTTCGCTGGTTTCCTTTTTATGTCGCCTTGTACACTAAATCATATGGGCCGATGTTGGAAATTACACTCATTGCTTTCGTTTGAATTATCGGTAAACGTTTTAAAAGGGCGTGTCATTAATTACACGAATAATGATTCTAGCAGATAATATACGATTCCGCGATATCCTTCCTTTTTCGAGGATAACTCAACGACCATGATGCAAACGTGAAGCTTGTTTTGTATATTTTGTACATGCGGTGAAATTTGCAGCAGGCTGTGATAACATGGCCAGATTTTCCTCTGTTTTTTTTTTCGGTGTAAAATGGAGGGATAAAAATTTTAGAACATGTACGAAATATATATAATGGCTTTTGAGCGCTGAGCGGATGCTTTTATACGTGAAATTTAAACTTAGGTATGACTCGAATATCGTGACGAGAGAAAATTTACACGAACTTGGTACATATCTTGAAAATTGAAAGAGTCAAGAGTACGTGGATAACCAACGAACGTAAAAAATCTTTTTATGAAATTTTATCAAACGAAAATTTCGAAAGTGTTCGTAAAAGTGTAGGTTGCATTTTTCGCCCAACGTCACCTTGGAAAAGAACCATATTAAAATTTTAAGAAAGTTTTTTGACGATTTTTAAGAACAATTTAATATACCTACTAGATAGAAATTGAAACCTGAAAATTCGAGATTTTTTCGTGCTAATTCCTAAATGAATTAATTCTTTGACTTTTTCGTAAATTTTTGTCAGAATTTCACCTTTTTTGAGCAGAATTAATTCGTTGCCTTTTCGTGCTAACCTCTCGATGAATTCGTTAGCTAGCAACCCCCTCCCCCCTGGAATACTAAAAATCGTTTTATATCAAAATAATCAAATCAAATTACTATCGTGGATCAATATTTGTCAAAATTTCGTGCTTTTAGAATCCCTTTCCCCAAAAAATTAGCATATTTTCAAGATTTTCGCGCTTCAAAGGTACATAGAAGAAAGATAAGCAAAAAAATGTTTGGTCCCCTAGAATAATTTTTGAAAAAATTTTCATGTAAGTGCTGCCAACTTCCTTTTGATTAACGCAATTTTCATAAAATTTCAGTGAGCATTCTGGCTGTAGGTGAGTTGATTCCCAAAGAAATATTTGTGGAAAAACACAGGGGAATTGATTCCCACTTTTTTTTTGGAGATGTACGAATTGATTCCCCCTTTTTCATGAGTGAATGTGCGAATTGATTCCCATTTCTTTGGCAGGGTATGTATAAATTGATTCCCACTTTATTTTTCAAAAAAGAAATTTTTCAGGAGAGCGAATTAATATGCACAAAACGTTTCTACGACGTAAAATTACGTTCAGCAAACGTTGGTTTGTTTCAAAATGTGAATTTGGGGCCTACAGAGCAGGTTTCACTCCTGTTCTCAAGAACTGAAATGAAAAATTTTCCCATCTGGGTGCGCTTAAGTTTGGGAATTTTTTAATCGCATTTTCAGAAATAAAATTTTACGAAAAAAACAATGGTGTTATTTGTTTTGGATTTAAAAAATTATTTCAACACCTTTTTTGTGTTTTTTAAATAAAAAGCTCGAAAACTTCGAAGATCCGTGATTTAGAAACATAATATGGGAAAATTTTTAATTTCAATTCATGAGAACTGGAGTGAAACCTGCTCTGTAGGTCCCAAATCCACATTTTGAAACAAACCAACATTTTCTGAACCTAATTTTAAGTCGTAGAAACGTTTTGTGCATATTAATTTGCTCTCCTGAAAAATTCCTTTGTTGAAAGTGGTTGGGAATCAATTCGTATATTATATACGCCTGAAAAAAAGGGGGAATCAATTCGTACAAACCACTGAAAAAAAGTGGGGATCAATTCGGACATTTCAAAAAAAAAAAATGGGAATCAATTAGAACCTTTTTCAAAGCTGGGAATCAACTCACCAACTCTCAGCATTCTTGCTACAAAAAATTTTCAAAAATAAAAATTTTTTATTTCAACGACCAAGCATTGAATATTACTTTTCAAGCAACTGAATGAATACTTAAGTCGAATTTTATGAAAATTGCGAGGAATCGAAATGCAGTTGGCAGCACTGACATAATTTTTTTTGAAAAAAATATTGAAAAATTATTCTGCATGAAAATTTTTTTTGCTTGATTTTGAGGTGTTTGAGTATTAAGCAAGTTGGCAATGAATCTTCGAATTCGCAATCTGCAGCTTTTCAATCCCGTATTAGAGCTCTCACATTCCGAATCAGTGAAAAGTCACTGATAAACGGTCAGAATTGCAGCACAGGAAAAATAAGTGAAATTCACTGATTTTCAGTGATTTTTCATTGATTATTCAAAGAATTTCACAAATTTTTCAGTGAATTTAATAAATATCACTGAGTTTTTAGTGAATTTTCATTGATTTCCATAGATTTTCTTTTCACTGATTTATTACTGTGCTTCAATTCTGACTGTTTTTCAGCGTTTTTTAATAAATTTCACTGATTCAAAAATGAGAGAGAGGACAAAAAATGGTAACCAGCTTTGAGGTCACAGTTTCAGGGAAGTGTAGAATCTCAAATCGCACCTTTTTAGGGTTGGTAACCAAAATTCCCAGCAGGTGGTTGCACTCAAAAATGTAAAACATAAATCATCAGTTTTTTTTCAAAAATGATTATTTTTCGAAAGTTTTCCACTTAAAGTTAATTACTTTGCTAATTTTCATAAACCCCCTTCTTATGCTTACAGATAGAATGGTCCTGCAAAATACTAATGACCTGCTCTCTCTTTCCCCTATTTTTATAATTTTGGAACCCCCTGTTTGGCGCTATGAAAAGGAGTAACTTCTCTTGGTAGGGAAATCATTGCAATTCTGTTAAACTTATACAAACCTATTCATTTTTCAAAATAGGCACCATGTTCAGTATTATGATTTTTACTGGATTTCATTGAGTCAGGATTCAAATTCTAGATAAATGAATTTTGGATCAAGATCAAATAATGGATTTTAAAACCATTTTAGATCTAAAAAATTTTTAAATCAATTTCAATTTGCCTTTCTCTCTTATTATTTCCCTTCCAGACAAAACTTGTTTTACACAAATTTAAACAGTGCCCAATAAGCAGATGTTCTGTTTTGAATAATCATATATGTTTGTACCATGGATTTAATTACATCAACCCAAATTTTTCATTTCTTGAACTGATTAAATAAGAAAAACAAAACTATTTTTACTTTCGAGCTTTCAACATTTTTGAAATTTCGTCATCAGAGAAAACATAGCAACTTCCCCTTCATTAGAAGAATGGAAAAAAATACAAAAATTCTAATCATCAAACGTCATCATTTAGCACCTGATTTTCAGAAAACAAGATAAAGCGAAACGAATTATGTAAAATACGGAGAAACATTCACAAGAAAATTTAGGACAATTTTTTTCATCTTCGGTTTCAATTTTATCGTAGATAGCAGCATCAGCAGCAAAAATTCCAAGATTACAAATACCTTTAACGACAACTCCTACGTAAAGAATTTATCCGAGAAACGTTCAAAATTTCATCTACAGGTTGTCCTAAAAAGAAATATATACCAAGAAATATGTCAATTTTTCAAATTCTTAGCTTGATAAATAAATTATACTGGGTTTTATTTATTCATTTTGTTAGCAATGCATATTTGACCCTTTAGAAACGAATAAGTAATTTATAAAACAGATTTTTCCACGAAAATTGATGTGAAAAACTGGTCACGTGATACAAAAATTTTACAATCCTTGACTCTTACAATTCAAAATATGTCATTCTATAAATAAAGTATGTACCATTAAATTCTACAGCTCACAGATCCGTGGTTGGGACACCCTGTATATTTCACCCTGACACCGAGATAACGTCAGACATTAGCACATCATTTAAAATACCATGGCATACCCTTACATTTCAACGCGCTCGTTTTATTTTCTCACAACGAAGCAAAAAAAGAAAAAAAGATCATTTCTGCGAATATCCGTAGCTCAAACTCGACGCCCTTATCAACAGCACAATGCTGATAATTTAAACCAAACCAAACGTATAAATTCGCTTCTTCTTTAGTATTCCATCCAGGTCACAAAGTTTTGCCAAAAATGCTTCGTTTCATTGTTTTTTCATCGTCGGAAATTTCACATAATGAATACACTTATCGCGAATGAAAAAGCGAAATTGCTGAAAACTAGCCAAATTTCAAGTTGCCTACGATATAGGTATTCACCATTCAGTCCTATCCTATATTACAGTCATTATCACGCGAAATGACGAATTTACACACTACGAAATTCAGATTTCAGCGCAGCCACGTAGATTAATTTTCAATAGCCGGAGGGTGTTTTGAAAGATGTGTCCTTTTTACATTTTCGACTGTAGTTAATATTAAAATCGAGTTTGATGACTTTTTCTTCTTTTGGTTAGCGAACTTTGTCAAAGATTTTTAATTAAAAACTATTCTGTTGATAGGTACGAGTACTTTTAATTACTTATTTGAATGAAGAGAGGGAGGAGGGAAGGGAGAAACAAGATGTGGGGTGATACATCTTGTTTCTCCTTTCCTTATAATAATTTCCATTTAAACAGCTGTTTGAATGGGAATTAATAAAAGTGATTTTGGAAGAAAAAGTGTCATTCAATTAGGACTACTTTTAAACTTTAAGTTTGCAAGATGAATCAAAGAAAATTTTTTAATTTAAGTATGTATACTAATTATTGTCAAACGACCAGAAAGATAAGCTTTTACAAATTTTTATCGTTTCTGTAGAATTTGAAGAAAAGGACGATACTTTTGAATTTTATGTCTGCTACAAGTATTTTTTTGAGTATATCGATCTCTTGTAAAAAAAAAAAACATTTTCAATGCTACAAATCTTCTTTTTGTAACTGGCGTTGATCTGAATTTTTTATGAAGCATAAATTATACCTTATCCAAATTCATAGGTACCTCTCGATCTTGAAATTATAATAAGAAATTTAAGATATTGCACACAAAATCATATAGAAATTCCCCAAGTTTTAAATGTCGAGCATAACTTTTCCTTCCACCTAATTAAAAAAATTTACTCGTAAAAAATTTAATATCAAGTGAACCGTGTTAAATCAAAAGAGACCAAGCGACATCAAAAATTTCACCACAAAACAAATTTGAAAGTACGATAACTTCTGAAAAAGTTGAAGAAGGGATAATAAGTAAATTTCATGAGAAATATGAAATCTGGTAACATTAATCTATCAGTAATTTACGTGTTCAGAAGCTTATTTTGTGTTCCATTTAAAAATAAATTTTAAACCAAAAATTGTGTTTGGTTTCACTTCCTATCTCACTCTATGTCAATGGGAACATCAACTAAGACGTGAGAGGTAAACTGTGAAACATAGATCACCACCACAATAGTTCAATTTTTTTTCTTATGAACAAATTTGTGCCATACATTACTCATGAGTACCAAACTACATCATTTTTAAAATTCTACATCAATTTTTACATTGACAAAAACTCGACAAACAGTCAAGAGTATGTCGAGACTATCAATATTTGTATCAACATAACCTAGAAAATTGTAATTTATGAAAATATGAAAATAATGCATATTTTTGAAAAATTTCATGTTTCTTCTTATTAGTAATGAAAATCAGTTTTTAGTGGTGTTAATGACCAAATTTTGGAAATTTAATTCAAGTGCACTGTCGACCTTTTGTCGATGTATTTATAGATGTATCAGTTTTTATGTTGATCTTGTCGACATGACTTGGCGATGTATTTTCAAATTGCGAAAATAGCTCATAAATTTCAAAAATTTCAAATTAAAACCTTTGACTATAGAGTACATGGACTGAGCTAGACTAATTGCTAATCGTGCAGGGAACCAAACGGCATCGGGTGCGCGTATACGTATGCGTACGTGTACGCGCGCATGGGGGGGGGGTAGTTTTACGTAGTTTAGTGACATGTATATCTTTGTCAAACGGGTTTCGGCAAGCAGCACCGGTAGCTGAATGGGTAGAGCGTCAGCCTACAGTGCGGAAGGTACTGGGTTCGATCCTCTCTGGTGGAATATTTTTTTGAAATTTTTTTTCATTATAATTTTACAATTTTCGAAATGACGATTTTTTCAGAACAACTGAATCTCAAGGTGAGGTGAGGTTTAGTCTTTAAGATTAACAATAGTAAAAAAACACCCAAACAATTTCATCATAATTCTACAATTTTCAAAACGACGATTTTTTCAGAACAACTGAATGTCAAGGTGAGGTGAGGTTTAGTCTTTAGGATTAACAATAGTAAAAATAAATAAATAAATAAATAAATAAATAAATAAAAAACCATTAAAAAATAACCTTCCAACCAGCGGAGAGCACCCAATGCCGTTTGGTTCCCTGCATGGCTAGCAATTAGTCTGAGCTAGGTGTGTAAATGTCGTCATCAGACATCCTACTGAGAAAGAACGCTTCTGATTGGTTGTTTTGTTATCATGCAAAATGTGAAAAATCAGATAGTGAGTTTTTATCGTAGAAAATTCATTCATAGCTCAAATTAAAGTACCTACTTCAAAAATGAGAAACTTTTCAATTCTTGCACTGAGAAAAATGGAGAATGAAAAATGAATAGAAAGTGTTGCAAAAAATTATAAATTTTATTCAAAAAAATAAATTTTATTCAAAAAAATAAATTTTATCCAAAAAAAATAAATTTTATCCAAAAATAATAAATTTTATCAAAAAAAAAATAAACTTTATCCAAAAAAATAATAATGGGGCACCATTTGCAAAATTAGCAATTTTTATTTAAAAAAATAATAAAATTTATCACGAAATTTGGTAAAGTTTATTGCATAGAAAATAAAGTTAGTCAATTTTGCGATAAATATTATTATTTTGCAATAAATATTATTATTTTTTGAATAAATTTTACTAGTTTTGTGAATGGTGCATTTTTATTATTACGTTTAATAAAATTTATTTTTTATTTTTTTGAGTGTGCACTTTTTCATTTAAACGAGTAATTTTCAAGCAATTCACATCAGTGGCATACACTACTACAACAAACTAGTGAGTGAGTCTAACATTCGTCTCGTCGTTGAGGTTTATGTGCGGGCAGGTTGAGGGGAAGAGGATGGTATGATTACCCAATCAGAAGTGTTCTTTCTCTATAGGATGTCTGACGACACCGTTCATATGGTTTGTATATGTTAGACTCAAAGTCCGAAATTGTACATTTTGTGGTTGGTACAGGTGATTTTGCACAAACCGCAGAGTGTTCGTACAGTGCGTGAGCTATCGTACTTGGTACAACTTGTTTTGTACAATAATTCACGATGTGTACGTTTAACACTGAACCAAACACGGAGTGTTCAGACAGTGCTGACACTCTGTACAACTGGTCTGTAAGAACTCTGAAATAAAAGCTGAAAGCTGAAATACAAAGCACAGAAATAAATTTCAGCTATCTCAAAAGAGACTCAAATTGGAAGATTTTTTTTAAATTGGTCATTTCCTTCTATTTGATGATTGAAAGTTAAAGTAAATGATTAGAAATTACGGTAATTACAACAATCGATCAAGAATTAAGGTAGGTATTGTATTTGTAAAATCGATTCAATTTTCAACCAATTTGAGAACCTCAGCTATAAAACCTCCAACTACAAAAATTTCCAAAACCAATCGAATTATGGATTTTTCAGCTAAAAATTTGACTGACGAATCATTTTAAGATTATTATGAATCTTCAATACCATCAAATAGAAGGAAATAACCAATTAAAAAAAATATATCTTCCTATTCAAGTATCTTTTGAGACAGCTGAAATTTTTTTTGGTGCTTTGTATTTCAGCTTTTATTTCGGACATTCGGAGTTCATTCAGACCAGTTGTACAGAGTGTCAGCACTGTCTGAACACTCTGCGTTTGGTTCAGTGTTAAATGTACACATTGCGAATTGTACAAAATAAGTTGTACCAAGTACGATAGCTCACACACTGTATGAACACTCCGTGGTTTGTACAAAATCACCTGTACCAACCGCGAAATGTACAATTTCGGACTTGAGTCTAACATAATACAACTAGGTCAGTCCATATACTCTATAGTCAAAGCATAAAACATTACCCCAAGAATTAATTGCTTCTTTAAATTCATTATTGAAGGAGAAAAATGGATTTAAATATGGTTGATTACTAAGTTGATACAAATGTTGATGTCGACAAATGCTACATGGGATCATACATCCCAAATGTTCACTAGACATGGTAACTTTAAAAAAAAATAATTCACGATCAATAAATCCAAATCACCTTTATGCAGATGCCAAACTGAAAAAGAAATTCCCTACCACCTACTTTTTGAATGTACACTTCCCTTCATTACTTCCATTAAAAATTATTACACCACTGAATTTGATGCCACTTCTCCAAATCCGGAATTATTTTTCTATTATACTGAACAATTTGGCCATTTACATACAGAAATTATGTTTTACCAATATCAAAATTATAAATTCTCCTAAAAATTACAAGCATCTTAACTACCATAAGATGAGGTTACTTTGGGCCCTGGGGGTCAACTTTGAGCCACAGTTGAAGGCACAAAATTACACTAATTCCTAGCCGTTCAAACCATGAAACGGCATCGGGTACTCTCGGCTGCTTCAGTACGCATGTGCCGTCGTGTATACGTACGCATACGTGTATGTGCGCGTGGGGAGGGGGTAGTTTTACATAGTTTAGTGACATGTATATCGTGGTCAAACACATTTTGGCAAGCAGCACCGGTAGCTATATGGATAGAGTAATGGCCCACAGTGCGGAAGGTCCTGAGTTCGATCCCCGCTGGTGGAATATTTTTTTGAAATTTTTTTCATTGTAATTTTACAATTTTCATTTTCAAATCGACGATTTTTTCAGAACAACTGAATGTCAAGGTGAGGTGAGGTTTAGTCTTTAGGATTAACAATAGTAAAAAAACACCCAAACGATTTCATCATAATTTTACAATTTTCAAAACGACGATTTTTTCAGAACTACTGTATGTCAACGTGAGGTGAGGTTAAGTCTTTAGGACTAAACAATAGTAAAAAAAAATAAATAAAAAACCATTAAAAAATAACCTTCCAACCAGCCGAGAGCACCCGATGACGTTTCATGGTTTGAATGGCTAGGAGTTAGTCCAAATTACCACCATCTGCCGTGGCCCAAAGTTACCCAGCCTGGACCAGAGTAACCCTATCTTACTATAGGTAATAAGAAACAATTTATATTAGCATACCTACAATAATTAACTCTTCAAGTCTTACTTCCTATCTTATCATTACCCAGCGAAGTCCTGGCCCTTATCCTATTCAAGTCTTTTCATCCCTATTTAAATTATTTTTATACTCAAAGTAATCTTTTAAATTTCCGATAGTATCTACTGTAGCAGTTTGCTTTGTATATAAATTTTATAATTATAATTATAATTATTCTTAATTTTGTAAAAATTTCAACTATAACAGTCTCCCCTTGGTCTATTGGTGTTCATAGGTCTTTTGGCAGAGCACCAATAGACCAAGGTTATGTAGTAGGATATAAGAAAAATAAAATTTCCCCACCACTTGGAATGGAGACCCCCCTCCCCAAGGTGTTTTTTTAATCATTCAAAACGATGTCGATTATTCTCCGAGAAAACTACGCCCCTACGAAAAAATACCCAAGTGAAAATTGGTAATCGAATTATCATTACTTTATGGCTCATCCGAAATTTAAGAAAATATTTTCAAATACTACAAAATGAACAATTTTCAATTCCTGAATTTTTTTTCAAAGAGGTGAATAAACATCTTATCATTGATTTCGGTAGTAAAAATGGCATCGTAGGCAATCACGAAACACCCTGTACAGCCACAATACACCGAAAACAATACAACCGTGTTACGTTAATAGAAAACAAAAGCGATACAATTATTTCGAACCAAAAAGACAATTTAAGAACATCAATCATACGACGATTTTAATTACCAGATGATAAAAATATCTGCTCGTTCGACATTTACAAAACGAGTAGCACGAGTATATACAAGGTTTAAATCAAAACGATGACGATTTAACCCTTCATTAGCTTTTGAGCAAATATAACGTACGATAAAAGGTCTGAATTCCCGTATCATTGACGTATAATTTATATCTACGATCCGAACGAGCCATCAGATTTATTGCACAGATCGGCATCGGCAACTTTTAATAGAAAAATAAAACCGACGACCATTTAACATCCTTTTCCTGAGTTAGTGATATCGATACCGCGGGTTAATATCGAATCAGTAACGTATCTACATGAATCGAAAAGTATGTCAAGGATGGTTAAATTCACCCGAGTATTATACACTTAACCACGCCGGTTTTCAAATTTCATTTTCTCTCACTTGGCGAAATTTTAATTTCGTACCTACCGCAGAATAGACTCGCGTGTGGAACATCTTAATACGAGAGATAACCCTCGGTGTACTTGTAATTTGGTCGGATACTTTATAAAACAAGCTTAGCTTCAGTTGATTAATGACGTAATTGCATTAAGTTATGTGTGTTATTTAATTAATCCGTTTATGTTACATACGCACAGGTTTCGTTAACATGTGTATAGCGATTTTTTATACCTTGTGTTTTTCATTTCGCAGAAAATCTACATACACTGGTGGAAATCCAACTCGTGTTTAGATTTTCACGCTTGCCAGAAACGCACGTACGAAAAAGATACACGTAAAATAAAAGAAAAAAAATACGCGATCTTCTGATACAAAAAATTCATCCGAACGAGAAAAAAAGCAGAGAACTCTGCTCCGTTGATGAAAATCAACTTCGCTAGTTAAAACCAGAGTGTAAAGTTCAAAACTACACAGCAATCATTTTTCATGTCATCGAAACAATCGAGGTTTCCGTTTTTTTTAACCCTGTACTCGCGTACTTTTCGTACAAAGGGGTTTTTCTTTCGAATTTTTCCTTTACCTTCCCTTGGTGATATTTTTATTTGCTTTCCATCTCGTGTATTGAGACTGCAGTCTATACCGAGATATGGATATTAACGGATATTATTTTCGAGATGTATCAAAGGTTGTAAATTTAATTTGCCCCTTTTCGCCAAAAGTCGACTTGAATTTTTCTCATTTTTGACGTACTGCCAAATTTGCTAAAGTTTCATCATTATTCATAACAAAATTGGTATTTTTTTAGTGTTAAAAAAATATGCGCATACGTAAGTATTTTTAAGTAGGAGAATCTTCATTTCAAAAGATGAGAATACTGAATATTGACACGAGGAGTTGTTGATGTTAAATCGTATCTACGCGTAGAAGTGCGAATCGTCATACCATACACTCACACGTATACGTAAATATACTTTTAAACTTCTCTACAGAATTTCGCCGAAGTCGTTTGAGATACTTACACACGAAACCTTCATCATCAGCCATAGTTCAAGTGGAAATCCTAAACGCATATGGCTTTTTATACGTAGGAGGAACTGGAAGGAAAAAATACATAAAGAGTAATTTATAGCCGAATAAGAAGGCGATGCTGGTTCCCAGCTCGATTCGTTTTTCACTCGTGACTGAAGATAGACCTCGATGAGGAAAAATTTTCTCCAAAGTTTTCGCCAACTTCTGCCCACACCGCTTTGAGATATTTAAAGCGAGGCTAAGGGATACAGATGGGTTTAAATTTTCCAATATGTTGGGTCTTAAAAAATAACGTAGCCTGAATACAGTTTTGAATGAAAATTTAATCCTTTGAGGTTTCTTCGATTTTATACAAGTTTAAAATTTTAGGGAGTCTAATAAAATTTGTTGAGCAAAAAGCTTAAATTGGCTTGACCTTTTTGCATGAATTTTTTTACTTTTTTATGGGAACACCCACCCCAATTTTTTTTTCAAAAAAATTCAAACAACTACAGGTATGTACTTTAGAAAATTACAATGAGCTCCTAAATTAGAATTTTTACGAACAAATTCAAAGAAATATAATTCTAAAAAAAAACGCAATGAGCACCTTTTTCAATTTTAATTATTTATTAAGAGTAAATGATTTTTTTTTTCAATTTTTGAAAAAATTCGATCTTTAGCCAAAAAGTTGACCAGCTTGACCTCTTGGTCAAAAGTTTGACTTATCTTGATCGTTGGATACCCTGTTTTTCCGAGTAATTAAGTACTGTCGCTTTTGTCATATTCTTTGAAAAATTAGAAAAAACGACAAGTAACGACGGAATTAGAATATTTTAAAAATTGTTGTTATTCATTGTTTTTTTTAGAAACGACAAGAAATGAAGGATTTACAAAATTAAAAAATAATCGTTTTCATGTTTTTTGAAGAAGCGACCAGAAGCGGCGGATTTAGAATACTTGAAAATTGTAGTTTTTGTCGTTTTTCAATCAAGAATATTTGAAATTAGTCGTTTTCCGTCGTTTTTTGAGAAGGACAAAAAACGACAGATTTACAAAATTTAAAAATGGTTGTTTTTCATAGTTTTCTGAATAAACGACCAGAAATATCTATATTTTTCTAATTTAGAACATTTCAAACTGGTCCCTTCTTCGTCGTTTTTGAAGAAACAACTATACAGATACAACTATTTTAGGATATCTCACAAAATTCGTTGAGCAACAAGCTTGGACTTAGCATGACCTTTTTGCATGCCTTTTTAAATTTTTTATGGCCACCCCTCCCCCTCCCTCCCCCCCAAAAAATTATTCTTACGAAAAACTTTACACAAATATAATTTATAAAAAATCACAATGAGCTCCTAAAGGGCATTTCCTGTTAAGATCGTGAAATCGGCCCTTGAACCGATCGGGACAAAAATCACCCAAAATGTTGGTATTGATGTAAAACCACCCCAAAAAATTTTCAACCCCCTACCCCCTACCCTCATTCGAATTATGGGACCATTAATTACTCGAAATGCAATAATTTCTATCTCCGGAAGGGGTGATCCAAAAATGTTGAAATTTTCACAGATTATAGACATTATGTAGGAGTACATGTGAAATTTATTTCAAACAAATTTTCCAAAATTTCCCGGCGTTTTGCGTGGTTTGAAAATTTTACAAAATTCGTCAAGAAAAAGGGGAGGGAGACTTCCGAAATTTTCCAATAGTTCACCGCCACGAGTAGCAGCCGGGAAATGCGAGTGCCCACTTGCAGGTAGAAAAATCAAATTCATCATTCCCTTGATTACCCCAGCAATGGAACATGTTCATTTGAGTGTCTTTAGACATAGTCCGCCCAAATTGCCATTTTGTTAGAAATATTATCATCCTTAAAACTCCTTATACTTAGATAGGCAGAAAAACATCGAAAAAATGTGTTTTTTTAATGGATTTCATTTTTTAAAACCATGTTTCACCTATTTTTAGGCCTCCAAAAAAATATACGTTGTACCTAAGGATGCGATGTCACAAAATTTTGGAGGGAAAAAAATTTCGGGTTTTCCCTCCTCTTTTTTTGACGAATTTTTGAAATTTTCAAACCCCGAAAAACCCCGGAAAATTTGTTTGGAAAAAATTTCACATGTACTCCTACATAATGTCCATAATATGTAAAAATTTAAAAATGTTTGGACCACCCCTTCCGGAGATGGAAATGATTGAATTTCGAGCATTAATGATCCCATAATTCGGTTGAGGGTGGGGGTAGGGAGTTGAAAATTTTGTTGAGATGGTTTTACATCAGTTCCAACATTTTGGGGGATTTTTGTCCCGATCGGTTCAAGGGACGATTTCACCATCTTAAGAGGAAAAGTTCTTTAAATTTTTACGAACAAATTCAAAGAAATATGATTCAAAAAAATCGTAATGAGCTCTTTTTTTGTTTGAATTATCTATTAAGGGTGAATGGAAATTTTTTTCAATTTTTGAAAAAAGGCTCCCAACTTTGAGTCAAGAGCTTGACTTTGAATGACTAGCTTGACCTCTTGGTCAAAATCTTGACTTATCTGACCAGTTTGACTTAGCTTGTTCGTTAAACACCCTGAATTTAGAACATTTCAATATTAGAATTGAACGTGAGCTTTCCACAACCCAACATGGAAAAAAATTTCTTAAAAAGCAAAAAAAAACTGGTAGCTAAAAAAAAGGAAAAACCTGAAATCATAAAACATTTTTTATAAAATGGAATAATTAAAAAATTTACACATAAAGACGTCATTTGAGCAGGTACGTATTTTGTTTCATCTTCCCCTCCTTCTACTCTCCCATTTCAGGAAAGTACCAACATACAGGGTGACTGAAAATTACTGCCCCCAAAAAATTTAAAATTTCGGTAAAAAATTATTGTTGATAGGGTAAATTTTTTTTGGTCATATTCTACTAATATAGATCGTCTTCTAATCTCTGTACAATTTATAACCCGAAAAAATTCAATATTGCGCAATTTTTCTCTTAAACCAGAGCATTAATTCAATAATGCTGAATTAAATCACCTGACTCCAATTTGTGAAGCGCTGAAATGCAATACTCCTTATTTCAAAATTGAACGCACTGTTTTCAGATTAACAGGGTTCAATTCAAGATTTTGAGGAACTCGTCTCCTATCCACAGAAATTCCTAGATTTTATTCCACGCTCTTTTTAAATTTCGTTCGACTAGGTTTAGCTATAGCATTGTAAGCGAAAATCAAATTATTCTTCACAAAAAATTCAAAAATGATTGAGAATTTTTGAAGAGGCCTGTGTTCGAATAGTAATGGACCAAGGATGCTGCCAGAGTTGAAATTTTTTGGATAAGTTAATTAGGGAATTTTTTCTAAGCATTTTTTTTTTGGGAACTACTTTTCGGTCACCCTGTATTAATTGGCGAAACTTCTATCCGAACCGTTACTTAAATAGGAAAATTTCGATCTGAACTATACGTTTTAATTTTCGATACTTAAGATTTCAAGATGCTCTTCTCCAACCGAAGGAAGTCGAACAAGCTTAATAAATATTATGCAAAAAGCCTTCAAGTTCAACTCTTGGCACGAAGAAGACGAGCGTGTGTAAAAGTAATGGAAAATTGAATCTCGAATCCCGTACTCGTCTGCGAGACACTTAGGCGAAATTTTCGTCGTGTTCGGCAATCGCGCGATATTCCTTTCTATACCTACGCTGCTGCGGTAAAATTAACGCGTTCATGTTAATTTATAAGCCGCGAAACATTCTTCACATACGGAGTAACGGCATTAATTTGCCTCGCATACGGTATGGGTACAAATCTACGTACAATAATTTCAACTTCAATTCAAAATTCACACATTGCTCGGTAAAAAAATTAGTATAATGTTAGACGACTCAACGTCTCAAATATTAAGACAAGTTCGAATACGAAGTCAAAATCAGATAAAGAATTTCAATGAGAATGGCGCCGAGGATAATTCAAGCTCGCGAGTTCATTCACAGAACAACAGAAGGGTGCGAAATTTATAGATGTGAGTAAACGAAACACCATTAATCAACGTGAAAATGAATGTCGGTGTTTTTGGTAAAACGCGTTTAATGGAAATAAGTAATATATCTGCAGCAAATCTTTTTCAACTCGAACAGCTTCCAGTATTAAATTTCAAACTTTATATAAAGCGAATGTTTTTTAGAGGTATCTCGTACGAACGTAGATTGCAGGTTGGTACGTATACATACATACATTATTTATCCTTTTTAAGTTACTTTCATTGCTTTTTGGCATCTTAGAATTTCCAAAATTATGTATTATTTTAATTGTAGGTATAAAATATTTCAAATTACGAACATGACGAAATTCGTTTTCCATTTCTCTGTTTAAAAATTCTGTTTTTTTTCAGTCCTACACCCTTATCCCCTGCCTCTATCGATACTGAATAATTCACTGGCTTCCAACCTACGAAATGGAGAAAGCCCCATAGAAAGATGACTTCTGAAATTATTTTTTATGATTCGAGAGAAAAACACAGAAACACGACGAAGATCAATGAACTGTTTAAAATAATGTGGTTTTTTATTATGCATTAAATTTCCACGCCTCTAGGTCTCGGCAGCTGTAGGTTAGTTTTCCGAACGAAATTCGCGATTTCAATTTTAAATCGAAAATTTTCTCCTTGAAGTTGAAATCTTCGATTTATTTTTCCACGAAGAGTTATTACCGAGCTGTCAAGTTTTCGCATTGTCGAAATTTTCATTTTTCTCCTAACGCGTGACAAATTTTATTTATGAGGAATTTTTCAATTCGATTAAAACATTCGGTTGAATTTTAATGCACGAATGGAAACGTCTCTCGTTTCAAAAGTCACTGAACAAGTTTTGTCTTTATTCCATAATTCACTTAAGCATCCTGCGACTGATGAATAGAGACGGTGTAGGAGTTTCTTCAGCCTCCCACTCAATTTTTTTCACATCCTTTCAGATATAATATTATTACGAAAAGCATAAAGGAATGTAATTTTTCGATAGATTTTTCATGTCTGGCCCTACCGCAGTTAGGGGTATATTTTCAAAAAATGTTAAATTTCTGAAGCTTTTCATTTTTCTGAGTATTTTCAACTAACCAAAATTTTTTCAATTTTTTGAAAGAAATTTTAAAATGTTTGGTTTCAAAAAAAATATTTTTTGAAAAAAACATGAAATTTTTAATTCTTTAAAAAATGTATGCTTTCTAAAAAAGTTTCGTTTCCTAGAAAAATTTCAATTAAAAAAAAATTATTTCCAAAAAAGGCAACTTTTGAAAAAATGATTGACTTTTTAATATTTTTAGTTTTCCAAACATCAGTTTTAATTTTTTAATTTCGAAAAAAATTCAATTTTATAAAAATTTCCAATTTTCTAAAGATTTCTAATTTTTTTCAAGTTTCTAAACATGCCTAATTTCATTAAAATTTCTAATTTTCTAAAAAAAATATTTTCTCCAAGTACAATTTTTTAATTTTGGCTACATTGGAATCCCTAGCAACGAAGTCATCGACCAAGCTGTTGGAATTTAGCTCCCACCTCCCTGAAATTACACTTCAAATTTCTACGTCCTTCGACATAAAATCCTTCATGACCTAGTCATGCCTTCCATAATAAACTCGTGTCGATAAAACCTAATGCTTAAAGTCCTGTCAACAGACCATTTCAATGCAAAAAGTAAAACAACATCCTTACTCATCATTAGAGCCACACAAAATATGCTCATATGTATTCGAGTTGAGATATTCAATAAAATAAATAATGTGGCGTTTCTAGGCAAAAGGCAGCTCCCGACAAATCAGGGGGCTAGTGGAAGTGTACCTACATAACTTTAATTTTCAACAGGCCCGGCGAGAGAAAATGCGGGCCCTGTGCAAAAAATTTTGCGCCCCCCCCCTTTAAAAAGAATAATTTGTAGAAATTTTTTGTAACACCCCCTGGCCCCTCTTTCCCAACACAACAGAAAATATCAAAATTTATTGGACAATTGTTGATACATTAAAACAAAAAAAATCTATCTATCTACAACTTAAGCTACAATGGCATTACAAACACGATTTTCTGGCCTTTTTTGCAGCAAAATCATCTATGACATGTTCAAAATCGATCGTTGAAGATGGCAATTTTTCAACTTGTTTTGTTTTTTAAGAATTAAGATATTTGCAAATTCCTTAAAAACCGTAGGGAGCTCGCATGGGTGCATAGGGCTCTGCTGAGGGCCCCATGCGGGCCCCTCCTAACATTTCGAAAAAAACGCGGGCCCGGTGCAAGTGCACCCCCTGTACCCGCCTCTCGCCGGGCCTGATTTTCAATTAGGTAAATGAAAAATATTCAGCCATCAAACTGTAATTTTGGGAAGTAGGTAATATGTGTCGGGAGCTGAATTTTGTAAAAAAAAATATTACTGTACCTTAATAAATAAGTTCCCACGTAACTTTGAGCAAAATCGAAGCGAAAAAAAATCATTTTTTGAAACGGGCTCCCTCAGATTCACCCCCCTTCCCCTGCAGAAAACACGAGGAGTAGGGGCGGGCGGTGCGTTTTTATCACACACTCGAGACACCATTTTGAACATTTTGAATCAAAAAATTTTCATTTTCTCGTGAAATGTCATTTTTGGGTCACCTATGTAACGAGGTCATTTTTTGCTGAAAAAACCACGATTTGTACACTTTCGAAGGGACCGTAGGGGAGGGGGGAGGGGTTTAGACATATCGAATGAAAAATTTGACTGGCTAATCAGATTCGTCATCTCAAAATGTACACAGAAAATACCAAGTTTTTCAAAATTAGAATTTTGGGGTGGTTTTATAATCGAAAAACTCGATTTTCTGTCATTTTAACCAAAAATGTCCAACTTTGGGAAGCTATGGCTCAGCCCCCTGAGGTCGAGGGGGGCTAAAATTTTTTGGGGAAGTAATTCTACACCTACAGAATCCTTTACGCGAATTTGAGCAAGATCGGTGCAAAACAATTTTTTTTCTCATAAGGGGTGCACTTCCCCTCAGAAAGCAATAAGGGCTGGGGCGATGCGTATTCATCAAAGACTCGGGACATCCATGGGACATCATATATAAGCTTTTCCAGCAATAAAATCACGATTAACATATCTGTCTTTTTTCAAAGTATATTTCTCAAGTATCGGGGTTTCAAATGTCACGTATAGGCCACCACTCAAAAAAATGTGAAAAAAATCCTGAGTGGAGTAAAATAGAGTGAGAAACATAAAAATAATTTTTTTTCATACCACCCGCCAAAATGGTGCTCCCAGGGCGATTTTAAACTTTCAAGATCAAATTTAAGGTCATTATAGTAGTCGAAAAAATCTGAAAAAATTCAGATTACTCCTCTCGAGTACCTCTGCCTACGTGCCAAGTTTTAAAAAAATCGGTTGAAAACTCGCGAAGATAGAATTTTTAGCTTGAAAATCACGTATTTTGAGGCCCCCATCCCCGGGAGGTGTGGTAAAAATTCGTTTTTGCGCTCTAAAATAATTTTCTACATAAGCAAGTCGAATGGCATAAAAATTTTGTCAAAGTTCCACCAAGGGCCAGATCCCCAAATCTAACCAGAGCCTTTAGAATTGCCGATGATTACGGATTTTCAATACTTTGAAGTTATAATTTTCCAATCTAATTTCAAGATTTAAAGAAAATAAATAATTAGACATATTGCCAAACTTTAAATTTAAAGAGGCAAACTTACTACAGGAAAATCGCAATAAAAAAATTATCGTGTAAATAATTTTGTTATTGAAGTGAAAACTTCTATGGTGGGGGTCTATTTTTTTCGACGCGTTACGCTTATACACGGTTGCCAACCACCAATTATTCAGGAATATCATTTATCTAGGGAAATTTCCCACATTATATTACAAAAATATCATTTATCCAGGGAAATTTCTCACATTATATTACAAAAATATCATTTATCCAGAAGTGAAAAACGAAAATGTTGGCAGCACTGCTTTACCTTTTAAAAGTCATTAAAAAAATGTCACTCATTAAGTGTGACAAAAAGTCGAAATGTAATCTAAAAGAAAATTATTAAAAGTCAAAAAGAAAATTGTTGACAGCATTGCTTTACCTTTTAAAAGTCATTAAAAAAATGTCACTCATTAAGTGTGACAAAAAGTCGAAATGTAATCTAAAAGAAAATTATTAAAAGTCAAAAAGAAAATTGTTGACAGCACTGCTTTACCTTTTAAGTCATTAAAAAAATGTCACTCGTTAAGTGTGACAAAAAGTCAAAATGTAATCTAAAAGAAAATTATTAAAAGTCAAAAAGAAAATTGTTGACAGCACTGCTTTACCTTTTAAAAGTCATTAAAAAAATGTCACTTGTTAAGTGTGACAAAAAGTCACAGCACTGCTTTACCTTTTAAAAGTCATTAAAAAAATGTCACTCGTTAAGTGTGACAAAAAGTCAAAATGTAATCTAAAAGAAAATTATTAAAAGTAGAAAAGAAAATTGATGACAGCATTGCTTTACCTTTTAAAAGTCATTTAAAAAATGTCACTCGTTAAGTGTGACAAAAAGTCAAAATGTAATCTAAAAGAAAATTATTAAAAGTCAAAAAGAAATTTGTTGACAGCACTGCTTTACCTTTTAGGAGTCATGAAAAAATGTCACTCGTCAAGTGTGACAAAACGTCAAAAAAATTATCAGACTTTTTATCAAATAAGTAATCTAAAAGAAAATTATAAAAAGTAAAAAATAAAAAAAAATTAAGTCATTAAAAAATGTTTATAAAAAGTCTAAAAGAAAAATGTTGGCAGCACTGCTTTACTTTTTAAAAGTCATAAAAAATGTCATTAGATTCAATTAAGTAATTTAAAAGAAAAGTATAAAAAGTAAAAAAAATTGTCATTAGAATTTTTATCAATTAAAGTGATAAAAAAATATTTTGTTAGGACCATATCCTGTTACTTATTTATTGTACAAACAACTAGACACGTCTTTCCGTTCTCACTTTTTCAATTATTCATTCTCCATTCCTTTGTTTTCAAAACCTTAATATATTGTTCTCTTATTCTAAAATTCTTCATTCGTTTGCACCATATTGCATATGTTTTGTTACCTATCTATTACATAAAAACTTTCACTAAGTTTCTCATAATCTATACAGGTAATGCGATTTGTTTAACTTTTATCATTTGTTCCAAATGACATTTCCTTTTTTACAAAAAAATATTATCTATTCACCCACTCTTATTATAGATTTCAAAATAAAAGAGCGAAACCTCTAATATACAAATCAAAAATTCAGAAACAAGTTTTCACTTCTGAGGTACGTCCCATGACGCACCCATTTTTTTAAGACAATTTGATCCAATTTCGAAATTGAGGGGGCCATGATCTTACGATAAGATAGGAAAACGATTCTAAAAAATAAATTAAATCGAGCAAATGAATTCTCAACTCTTTAAAAACCAATCAAATTTTTTCATTATAAAATTTCGCCCAGCATCAAAATCGAACGAACGAAGTATGTAATATTTTAAACAACTAAACTCGAAAATTTCCCGAATTTCGTCCTTTTTTACAGATTACCAGGATGCCTGCCTTTAAACTCAGCTCGGTTGGAAAAATGGTCGATTTTCCGTTCGTTTGGTTTTAGGGTTTAGAAAATTCGTCCCATCTAAAAATCTCTAACTGCATATTTAAAGCTCAATTCTCATTTACTCCGGAAACCACTTTCACGTCTTTTTATCATTTTCGTCTGAGAAAATAATTATTAAAGGCGCAAATAGCTGCTTTTCGCTTTCGTTTACAGCGTTGCCGAAACCACACCACACATACGTAAACCTGTGATCTTCTTTGATGCTCGGTAGCTTTTTGTAGGCAGTATGTTGAAGTTTCTTTTTTTAATAGGACGCGTCGAGGTGTTATTTTGAAAGCTTTTTTAGCTGCTTGTTTAGCGAGGAAAAAAAATAAAAACAGGCCTTTTTCGTTTCACATTCAACAACGCCAAAGCCAAATTGAGCGAAATTAACAGCTACAATGTTTGGAGGTTTTTTTTCGTACCTTTGATGAGTAAAAGGTGGCTGTGAAATTGTTGGGATTCTTTTCGTGAAAGAAGTTTAATTATGTCTGAAAATACACGACGCCTGTTGGTTCGGTTAATTAAACGGTGAATTATTAAAAATTATACGAATTGCCTAATTCGAGGTGATTTATTTAACGAATTTGGTTCGTAACTATGAGGTTTTTTTGTCGTTGTGTTCGTATCAAGTGTTGAAGACTTTAAATGAATTGTTGTGTAGTTCCATTTAACTAATTGACGCATATTTTCCCCCGATGAATAAAATGCGCGAATTTTACGCCACCATTCGCATCAGAACATTTCATTTTTCTCGTTTTCATTTCCCATTTTTTACAAAAAAATAAAAAAAAAAACTACATATTATAGTACGAAGTTTAGTTAATGGACAATTTTTCGTTTTCGTTGCTGTTTCGTATCAAAAAAATATACCCTTATTGTTGGCGAAAATAACACGCGAACGTGTTGAAAAGGACAAACTCGGCGTAAAACGCACCGTTCGCGTTCTCTCCGCATTCATTCGCAGATCTGAAATTTTCGCAGCCATTAAACGAAAACGAAGCTGCCGCGAAATAGGCAAATACACGACGGATCCATTCGCTCATTCAATACCGCTCGGAAAAAGTTTTTCTTTAAGGGAGATGCTACACAGTACACAACCGAGCGATGTTAAATTTTATGTTTAAATATAAGCACGCACGCCACGCGTCTGTTGAATTATTTTTGCAAGTATTATTGCGAGAAAGGGCTTTATCATGCAGATTTATTGTCTGCGTGTGTATGCTGCTATATGTTCTTATATGTAGTAAGTGTACGTAGCCGTACGTGTAACGTGTACGGTATTTTCAAAATGGCGAAGTTGCAAGTTGACTCTTAAGTGTGTTTTTGTTAATACGATATGTTTTTGTGGTTTTCATTTCTTCCTTAGTTTTCCATATTTTTTTTCTTTTTTTTTTTCCAAATCAAATATTTATTCGATACGAGTATCTAGTATCTACCTAATGTCAAATGTTAGACGATTTCTTTCTGAATTGAGAATATATCTAGCTTTGAAATACTCGAGACGATTTCCTGCTTTACTTTTGATTCAAGTACGTATTGTATCGATACGAAAATGTAAACGAATGGATGCAATTAGGCAACTGTATTTACACTGGTGTACGAACAGTTGTCGGATTTTCATATAGACGTTTACAGTTATCATGGTTGCACATATTTTGTGCCAGATGGGCTCGGTGTTTTTCTAATATTGAATTTTTTTTTCTTTATTTTCCCTACGGATCTCGAGAATAGCCCAGTTTTAGAAATTTCACTTGGGAAAGGAGAAGGTGAAAAATTTAGACCCTTTCGAGAAACTGTATCCAAACGTATAATTAGTTGAAAACTAAACTCAATTCTGTCAAATGATACTTTGCCCAATGCCCAGCAGTTCTTCATTGGAAAAGAAGAGTGGCGAATGAACCTTTTTTAAAGCTCCTGAAATTGGGATAGCCCATTTTTTTCGTTAAATGGAATGACTTTCCAAAGCCTGGCATATCTCCCCCCCCTCCCCGAAAAAATTCGTTTCGCCATTAAAATTGAATTAACTTCCTTGAAAAGGGCATATCCCCCTCCTCAATTGAATTATCCATTTTTACATTTCCTGTTTCTGAAAATCAATTGCCATTAAGTATTATTTATAACCATTAGGGTGGATTGAAAAAAAAAACATACCATTTTGAGCAAATTTGGTGGGATGGTTTACTTTGAGTGGGAGACTTCACAAAAAAAATTTGAGCCCCCAAGGGGTAAGGGGAAGGGATGCAGGAGGTGCTCAAAGCGCATCTCCTTTTGAAAAAACCGCTATTTTTGCGTTTTTTAGCCATTCAAAATTGCGTGAGAAGCTTTCGTAGCACTTACAAGATTCAATTTGAGTTTCTGCATCTCCCTAAACCATCGCCATCCTTCTCCGATCAAAACTCAGACTGCTACCAGGGAGTTGAAAAGTTGCAGATTGCAATATTTCAATAATATGAAATTTTCACTAAGTAAGCTGGAATGATTTTTTTTTCATCGAGTATAAGTGGACAAAATTTTTTTCAACCATTGAAAGTGAATGTTGGAAAAAAAATTGAAAATTTTATACACCAATACAGCCAACAGCAAATCATAAAATTCCAAAATACAGAATTTATATAGACTCTGAATTGATTATTTTTTCGCCTGAAAATATTATGTATTTTTTTTCAATCATACTAAAAGTATATTTCGAAAATTTTTCTTTGTGAAAATTTTGTACGTCAGTGCAGCCAGTTGCTAATTGTGATATTCTGATATTATGAACTCGAATGCATTATTTTTTTTGTCCAGTGATTGGACCAATTTTTTCTCCCAATCAATAGAAGTATGTTTTGAATTTGAAGACGTCAGAATATCACAATTAGCAACTGACTGCACTGACGTACAAAATTTTCAAAGAAAAATTTAAAATTTTTTATTTCTGATGATTGAAAACAAAATTATTGTGAATTTTTCAAACAATAAAAAAATTAATTGGAGGTCAACGTAAATTCCATAGTGTAGCATGTCACGATTTGTAACTGGCTGCACTAACATACAAAATTTTCAAAATATATGTTCAGTGACTGAAAAAAAATAAGTAATATTTTCAGGCGAAAAAATAATCAATTCAAAGTCTACATAAATTCGGTATTTTGGAACTTTATGATTTGCTGTTGGCTGCATTGGTGAATGAAATTTTCATTTTTTTTTTAAATTCACTTTCAATGGTTGAAAAAATGTTTTGTTCACTTAATACTCGATGAAAAAAAAAAATTATTCCAGCTAAGTGAAAATTTCATATTATTGAAATATTGTAATCTGCAACTTTTCAACCCTCTGATTAGCAGTCTGAGTTTTGATCGGAGAAGGATGGCGATGGTTTAGGGAGATGTACATAATACATATGTAGAAACTCAAATTGCATCTTTTAAGTGCTACGAAGGCTTTTCACACAATTTTGATTGGCTAAAAAACGCAAAAAACCAGGTTTTTTCAAAAGGAGGTGCACTTTGAGCACCTCCTGCTCCCCTCCCTTTATCCCTCGGAGGTTCAAAATTTAGAGCAACCTCTTTCCCCTCAACCACCAATGAAAAATATCGTTTTCATTTAGTAAAAATAGAGTTTTGGTTTAAAATTTTTTAAAACAGATAATGACTTGGTTCAAAAATTTGGAAAAAAAAAAGAAAATTGAACCCCCTTTTCAGAAAATGTTAAAAAAGTTGCATTTTGAGTTCAATAAAAAAATTTCAGCTCATTTCTCAAAAACGATTAAAGTGACAAAAGAAAAATTATGGATCGAGTCAAAAATGAATCAATCATCAACTAATGAAAATATCCCTTATCCAAGATTTTGGGTGGCAGAATAAATTTTTTAAATTCAGAAATTCAAGTCACCACATTCAAAATATGAAAATTTTATCAAACAGATCTGGACCTTCGAAAAATTTTTCAATTTTTTCAAGAAATTTTTGCAAGAAAAAAATTTGCATCCAAACTAATTGCCAATCGATCTTGAAAAAATGTGGTTGTACGTGCCAATTTTTATGTTTACTATACTCATTAGAACCTTTTTATGGGCTTTTCTCAAAAATGAAAAATTTCAAAATTTTCTGAAGACTAAAGATCAACTCGAAATTGTCTCCATTCAATTTATGAAGTCAAAAATAAGATTGAATTTCAATTTTCAATCTTGAGTAGATTAAATTTTCAGGTATGTACCCAATTTTCTATTTTCAGAAATTTGTCGAAAGTCAAAAAATGGCCTTTGATACTTGAAATTTTGGATGGAGGTATTTTTGAATCTCCTTTTGAACTATCTTTGTATCGAGTCAAAATTTTACATATCATTTTTCCCAATGAAACTTCATACATATGTGAGCTTAGATATAGACACCAACCTTTGGGGTGAAAAATTGGTTTTAGGCTCACATATGATATTTCATTGTTTTTTTTTTGTTTTTTTGTCTTCTTTTTTGGGGGGTTTAGATTACTAGATCTATCAGCCCATGTTAATAGAATCCCTGCTTCAATTCAACTCCAACATAAGCTACCCATTTTGTGCCTAATCATTAATAATTGCCTATCTTTTGAATTGCAGGAGAAATTCATCAATTTTTCTTAATAATTTTGCATAAAAAAATTAAATTTGACATACACAATTTCGGATTTTTGTACGATGGAATGCTATGATTTTCATCATAGAAAAGAGCAGCTTTTATCACGCATATGATCCACTCATAATAATACGTTGGGCTGTTATGAGAATTATATTTACCAAATTTGAAGGACGTACCTATAACTGACAACTCAGCTTTGAACTCTGCTGCAGACAAAAAATCACTTCAACCATCTCATACCTATACGTATACTAACAAGGGAGGTATTGCAACTCAAAGTAAAATTTTGAACCCAAACAAAATAACATCGAATGCGCATCATAACAGGACCCCGTACCCAAAATTTCAAGTGCTGAAGTTCATTTCTCGATTTTTGGCGAATTTTTGAAATTTCAAAATTACCTCCGCTCGCTCTGAGAAATATGAAAATTTGATCTAATCAACGAAAAAAGCTGAACTTTGGTATATGCCCTATTTTTGACCTCCCGAATCAATTGGAAACGGTTTCGAGACGTTTCGGAGCCACCAGAAAATTTTAGAATTTTCCAGCGCTGGAGAAAATCCCATAAAAATGGTCCATATGCACTTCAGCACCTGTAATCGCGGATTATCAATATTGGTGACCTATTTGATCGAATGAAACACAATTTTCCAAAATTCGTAACTTTGAGTTCAAATTCGCATTTTTGGGCAAGAAATTTTCCAGGAAAAAATTCCAAAATATCTCCCTTGCACACGTAACTGGGTAAAAAGCTGAAACTTGATATATACCCTATATTCGACCTCCCGAATCGATGGGAAGTGGTTTCAAGACGTTTTAGAGCTGCCAGAAATTTTGGAATTTTCCAGCACATAAAAAAAATTTTTTGTCCAAAAATTCAAATTTGAACTCAAGGTTACGAATTTTGGAAAATTGTGTTTCAATTGATGAAATAGATTACCAATATGAATAATCCACGATTATAGGTGCTGAAGTGAATATGGGCCATTTTTATGGGCTTTTCTCCAGCGTTGGAAAATTCCAAAATTTTCTGGTGGCTCCGAAACGTCTTGAAACCGCTTCCAATCGATTTGGGAGGTCGAAAATAGGGTATCTACCAAGTTTTAACTTTTTACCTCGATGTATGCGCATTAGACGAATTTTTAAATTTTTTCCAGAAAAATTTCTTGCCCAAAAATGCGAATTTGAACTGAAAGTTACGAATTTTGGAAAATTGTGTTTCAATCAATCAAATAGGTCACCAATATTGATAATCCGCGTTTATAGGTGCTGAAGTACATATGGACCATTTTTTGGGGATTTTCTCCAGATCTGGAAAATTTCAAAATTTTCTGGTGTCTCTGAAACGTCTCGAAACCGCTTCCAATCGATTCTGGAGGTCAAAAATAGGGTATATGCCAATTTTAAGCTTTTTTTGTCGATTAGATCGAATTTTCATATTTCCCAGGGCGGGCGGAGGTAATTTGAAATTTCAAAAATTCGCCAAAAATCGAGAAATGAACTTCAGCATTTGAAATTCTGGATACGGGGTCTTGTTATAATGTAATTTCGATTTTTTCTGTTTGAGCTCAAAATTTTACTTCAAATTGGGATACCTTCTTTATAAGGCTTTCAAATTCCATAAATCCATTCGCACACGTTTTCTACCCCACCACAATACACATATCATCACCAATTATCATCAAATTACTCTAAATTTCGCCTACACTCTAACTTGTTCCAAATCTTGCTTTAATTACGCCGAATTTCGCGACAACGACGAATACAAAATCACCAACCGAAAGAATTCCGCAATATGAGCTATCACATCGTCGTTGAACCAGGCCTATACAACAAAATGGGAAAATGATTATATAATGTACAATTTATTCGCAGCTCGACGGCATCCTCACCATGTACAATAAGTACCTACGGTGCGAAAACCCATATTCGACGTTTTATAACGTTCGATATAGGTAAATTGATTTTTCACCAATTTGAAACCGCTTTTCTGTACATGACAATTGGCCACAGCGAATTCAAAACGTTATAAAACCTTTTGAAACGATGCAATAGGGTTGATGGGTTTACAGTACACGCAGCTTACCTATAGCTCGTTCACTTGACGAGTTTGGGCAAAGTAAGGCTCGGCTTCTTTTAAAAATATCATCTACGAGCTTTTTGAGTTTTCATTTCTCGTCTCGCATAAACATCGCAGCACGCCCGACAAAGTACACGTACGTACAATGAACACGCCATATTTATAACTCGAGTAACAACTTTTGCGCGACTGCTTTTATAGTATACGCCGGCAAAGCAAAGTTGGCAAAAACAGAATTACATAACTTATCACCCCTAACGCGCTTATACTAAAATCTTGTCTGAAACGAAACTTGCACCAAGTTGAAATCTCGCACATCGAATCTGCTGGTAACGTTTTTTCGCCCCTCGTCTTTCCATCTTATAATCATTTCGAACGCGAGAAAAGAGAAAAAAATCCACCTCTAGTATAAAAATGATATACTCGAGGAATCTCTCGTCGAATGATGAAAACACCACAGAAGCACGGTGATTAAAAAAAACCACGATGAGAAAATTACTCCTATTGTCGATAAGTTAAACGCGTTGAATAATAGCGTCAGTTAAAGGATACTTTTTTTTATTTCGCCAAAGCAATAACAACTCCCGACAAAGTACCCGAGTACAAATACCTCGCCATTTACACAATTTACGAGTCGAACGGGGCAACAAAGGCGGGAAAAAGGGCCACGACGAAACGAGCGAGCGTATAAGGTGGAAAAAAAGTTACGCGATAGATACTTGGAAACTTTTGTTTGGAAAGTTTTTCTCACCGTATTTGCAACCGGATAAAGTCACTCGTTACAATGCAAGATAAATACGTTGTTATAAAAATTTATGGATATTTAGTCTTATTCGCCAAGATACGGTAGCAGATAGCTAGTTACATAGGCGACATTTTTCGGCCAAACAATTCCCAAACTTATTCGAAGAATTTCGCTTTCGTTCCAAGGTACCTACGTAATTTGACGAAACTCTATAAATGACCCGTTAAAGGAGAAAAATTCCAGCCGAGATGATCCTACCATAAGATGACCAACCAACTGCGAAATTAATCCGAAGATTGATTGAGACAGGATAAAAGAAATAAGGGAAGATAACGAAAGGCAAATATTATACTCGGACGACTACGTCGCTTCGATCTTGTAATATTAGAATCGTTACACTCTTTCTGGCAAAACTTTTTTTTTCAAAAAAACGACCACTTCTATCACCCAACTCATGACTGGCAAGTTTTTAACGCTAAGCCTTTGAAAAAAATTACCACCTAACTCCCACACGTTTGTCCAAAGCTGCACAAAATATTACGGCTGATACCTCTATACCTACTCGAGTTACCGTAGAGTGTTTTTATATTTTTATTTCATCGTTTATAACTCACTTTTCAACTTTATCTTGGAAGAGCTTTATACCTACGTCGTCTCGCGTCCTGCAGCTAACATGTAAGTTGCATTAGCATCGGAATCTTTTCCAAAGTATTCGAGATGTTCGAGTCGTTCTGATCCTCTTTTTCTACCCGCTTATTTCGTCGGCTATGTTGATTTTCTCGATAAGGTTTCTAAGCACGTTGCTTAATCAAGGAGCCGGCGAATCGAAATTCGGGGAAAATGGTAAATTTTTCGATCAAACAGGTCAACGGGAACTTTTAAAAATTGCCCCATAAAAACTTATTAGAGGAATTTTCCATCTTTCTCAATAATTGGACGTAGAAAATGTTATTTTTATTGTTTGACTAGAAGAGGGTATCAACAAAAAGTTTAAGCTTGAGAATTAATTTTTCAACAGCTCAAAAATAACAAAATTCTGCCCCACTTTAGAGGGATAAGGGTCTCTCTGATTATTGGTAAAAATCACCAAGTTTCAGAAAAATCAAAAATTATAGTATTTTAATAACAGTTGCAAATTTTGGTGAAAAATGTTACTTACAGGGGAGGTATCTCAACTCGAAGTTAAATTTCGAGCTGAAACAAAAATAAATTGGAAGCACAGGATAAAAGAACCTCATATTCAAAATTTCAGGTGCTGAAGTACATTTTTCAAATTTTGGCGAATTTTTGAATTTTTAAAATTGAATGCGTCACAACAAAAAGGGCATAACTCAGCATATGTGCTTTTTGATGCGACAAGTGATTCGTATTCTCTGAAGCTTTCTCTATCCAAGGAGCCCCCTCCCACCTTCCAATATGTTTTCCTCGAAGAGTTATGGCGTTTTTAAAATTCGAAATTCGCAATTTCGGTACCCACATTACATGTTTGATTTTCGAGAATTTGCGTAATGTTTAATTTTTTCACTGTGCAGAAGATTGTAAAATTTTAAAATTTTAATGAAGTGTTTTTTTAGTTAATTTTTCGTCATAAATTTGAAAAAATGATAAAATTTGTCCAAAATGTGTTTTTAGCATTTTATTGTAACCAAGAAAATGAAAAAGAAGTTGTCATTTTTCAAAGTGCGATATATCCGCTCCCTGAAGAGATAATTTGAAATTTTTTCACGAAAATGTTCCTTTTTTCATTTTCTTCAACTTTTGTATGAAGATTTTTTTTTAATTTTCACTTTCGGAAAAATTATACGTCATCAAACGTAGAAAGGGTCGAAATGAAATTTTGTCACAACAAAAAGGACATACAACTCAACCTTTTGTTTTCAATATAGAAAAAAATAGAAAAGATATCATGTGATGAGCGAGCTGTTTTCTTGTAGCAAAAAGATGAAATTTTAAGGTAAAATTTTTTCCTCAGCTCAATTCCTTAATTTAGTATTAAAAAAAGTATACTCAAACTTCAATCGCGATTTCCCAAAAACGCAATTTTTTCTATATGTCATTTTTACTGTGACACGTTCAATAATTATAGGTGCTACATCGTCTTGCGAAATGTGTAAATTTGAACAAAGCAACGAAAAAATCTTAAATTTGGTATAATTATGCCTTATTTTCGACCTCCTGAATTGATTGAAAGTGGTTTCAAGACATTTCGGAGCCTCCAGAAATGTTTTGGAATTTTCCAACACTGGAGGAAAACGAATAAAAAATGGACCATGTGAACTTCAGCACCTATAATCGCAAACTACTCATATTGGTGACTCGAAAATAGGGTATCTACCAATTTTCAACTTTTTATCTCAATGCTAACGCTGTGGGCGTATTTTAGAAATTTTTCCCAAAAAATTTTTTCTGCCAAACATATGGATTTGAATTTGATGTTACGAATTTTGGAAAAATGTACTTCAATCGATCAAATAGGTCACCAATATGAATAATCCATGATTATAGGTACCTACTAAAGTTCATGTGGAACCATTTTTATGGGCTTTTCTCCAATGCTGGAAAATTCCAACAATTTTTGAAGACCCTGAAACGTCTCGATATGGCTTCTAATCGACTCGGTAGGTCAAAAATGGAGTATATGCCAAATTTCAGATTTTTTCGTTGATTGGTCGATTTTTTATATTTCACAAATCGAAGAGGTAAGTACATAATTTTGAAATGTCAAAAATATGCCAAAATTCGAGAAATGAACTTTAGTACCTGAAATTTTGGATATATGTGTTTTTTTTTTTAAAATAACGTACATACTTTCGATGTGTTTTGGTTTCAGCTCAAAATTTTGCTTCCAGTTGGGATACCTCCCTTCTTAGTGACAAATTTTGGAATTTGATGAACACGACAGATTTTAGTAATAGCCGGGGCTGACGAGAGGGGGTGTAGGACGTGCACTTACACCGGAATCGCGTTTTTTGAAGAACTGGTAGGGGACCCGAAGTTTCAATTTTTACATTTTATTTCGAGGAAATATGCTAAAAAGGAACAAAAATCAATTTTTCTTCGCTAATATTGCAATTTTCTAAAAAGTTTTTCATAAATGAGTAAGCAGAAGGGACAAAATTGAGCAGAAAAAATTGCAAAAGGAAGCTGAAAAATTAATTTTCAACTTTTTTGTGGTAGGGGAGGAGAAGGATTCATAAATTTTTTTTGCACTGGGCCTGAATTCGCTCTTGCCAGCTTTCATACCTAATAACTGAATTCAGTGGAAATCCTAATCATCAGTAAAAATCACAGATTACAGTAAAATTACTACACAACTCAGATGAAAATTGCTAGTTTTCAATGAAAACTGTTAATTTTAGCAAAAATTACAAATTTCTATGCAAATTAATCATTGGAGACCGAGAAAAATGCACATCTTAATAAAAATCACAATCTCGAGTGAATACTGACGGTCTCACTAATTCGAATAAAAAACATCAATCTAAGTAAAAATTATCAAATTTTAGTAAAAATGACCAGTTTTGATGAAAATCGCTCCTTTTCAGCTAAAATTACTAATTTCAGTCATTAATAATTACTAAATTTAGTAAAAACAGTGTATCACGTTTCTTATGTAAATTTGGGAGACGGAGACATAAAAATACTGAAACCTGTAAAAATCGAATTTTTTTGTGGCCTTTAAAAGATGGGAAGGCTTTCATTCTATTGTTTCATGATTGGGTCAAAAAGTTGCAGATAGCAAAAGAGATGAATTATTTATTTTTATGAAATTCAAATCACTTTATTCATTACGTTAAAATTTAGCTAACATTTTTTTTGATAATCAATAATAATAGATTCTGATAACATTTTTCAAAAAAATTTCATGTTGGTGGTGCCAACTTGCAATTTTTATAAAAATTAGGAATGGGCTTCAAAAGTAGTTACTTATGCTCAGGAATTTTTGGATACAAAAAATAATAAATTGAATTGGTTCTTGCCTATTTTTTGTTGAAGTTCTGTCATTTAAAATGTTATAAAAATTAAGTAAGACTAATGCAATTACCTAGTATCCCTGCCGTGTATTTTTTTTTTGGAAAAAATTTCATCAAAATTAATTATTTTTGGAGGCCAAAATTATTTTGCTTCAATTTTGGTTTCGAGGAAATTAAGAAATTGAACGAGTAACTTGATGGTAAAAATACCAAAAAAAGGCTTCAATTTTGCAATCAGCAACTTTTTTATTTCTCTAAAGGGACAATAAACGAGATATTATTTCAAGGTCAATGGATTAGAAAATTAATATTAAAAACCGCGATTTTCTCGATAGTTACACCATTTTAAGAACTCCTAGATTCACTCCTTTCGCGCTTAGAGACCTCAAATTTTTTCTGCCAGCTACCAATATTTCCATTTAATTTCGAAGTTTTTTTTTTTGGGGTCCATCATTGAACAAATGAAAATCATCCATTTTCAAACCCTGCTCCTCAGCATCTCAAAATTGAATGAACCCAAAATCGTCGAAAAATTCAAATCCACCCTACCTACTCGAACAACAACAAAAGCACTAAAGAAATACAAGAAAATCATTCAAACACGAAACTCCACCCACGAAAAAAGTTGGCCAACTGTTCGAAGCTAGCAGCGAATAAAATTTTCTTTCACAATATTCCATGAAAAAACTTCACGATTTTTTATTTCGCTAAACAAAAAGTCCGCAATACGGAAATTTAATAATTGAACATTTAAATACTTTTACGACGGGTAAAGAATGGCGGGAAAACGACTCGTTTTCGTTATAGCTCTAATTTTTAGCATGCACGAGACCCCAGAAAGAAAATAAATCGTTCACCCTAAAAGTTATTCGCCTCGTGGGATTGAATTGAAATTTCAAGCACCGATAATGGACTTCCGCGTACAATTAGCTACGTTCAAATTACTACCTATACCTATTTTTACGATGGCTATGCCCAGCCCGAGAAAAAATTAAAAATGGCAAGTTAAGTGCCGATAAAAAGAAAAAATTGTTAAAAACTCGAGATTTTCTCTTTTATCCGCGTCTAGGTAGGTGGCTAGTATAATAAAATCCAGCTTTAGTATAACGCTAGTAAAAGCCCTTCAATTAGCTTTTAATCGTCTTGGAAACTCGTATAATGATCAATTGAACAATTTTTTGCGGCGTTCGCGGTGAAATTTACTCCATCATTAGGGAAGGATTAAATTTCATACGTATTAGGAAGTGCTTAGCTGCGTAGCTTTGGTATCCTACATATCTCAGAAAGATGGGTACAATAAAGTCTTACAACAGACCATTATCTTCTTTAAATGTACTGCCTATTCACTCGGTATAAGCATTGTAATGCAGCTTGTTAAACACGTAGCGTTTAACGGCGCTCGAATATGGGGGAGGCGAACAGGAAAAAAATGGAAGTGTAAATAGAAAGTGCTTAAAACGATGCTAGCTGCGAGCTTAAATGTACAAAGTGCGTCTCTAGAGAATTTAATTCCACTCGCATTACCCGGAATGTTTTTTTTCTGTATTAATTCGGCACCGGGGCCGAACGCATCCGGATAGGAATTTTTTCTCGTAGGATATTAAAAACATGGACTGACGGTATTAGGTAAATCTGTGGCAAAAATTCTTACCTCGCTTCGTTGTTTTCGAAAATCAAGGTTCCTTCGATCTTGGTGAAATGCCTGTCGTATTTGGCCGTTCCCTCGAGGGTCCTGTAGTTGACACTGACTCGACCCCTTGCTCCACTGCTCCTCACAACTTCCAATTTATAAACGCCGACGTTTTCGGAAATCTGGACAGATTCCGAGGCGAATCCGAATACGCCGCAGTGATCGTCGTCTAAAATTACAATGGTGGCTGTGCACTGCTCCAGAATGACCGGTTCGTTTTTATAGCTACCAATGTCGCCGTTGGGCGAGGTGACAACTGCTTTGGTAATATGCAGATAGAAATGTTCGTCTTCTTCGAAAATATCGTCGTCGATGACCTCTAATTTAATGGTTTTTTGTTTCTCGTTGGGTAAAAAAACAATAGTACCGGTTGCCCCGATATAATCAGAGCCAGCGACGGCGGTGCCATCTTCGGTAGTATAAAAAACGGTGATATTTTGCGATAAGTCTCCTTCTCTGGAAACGGTCACCTCGAATTCGCCGACGTTTTCGAGCACAGAATAGTAGTCCGGATTGAGAAAGATTCTGGTACCTTTTAAAGCTCGTCCGGCCGGTACTTTGGGTTGAGTGTCTCTTCTTGGATGGGTAGTTTGGGCAACGCTGCCGGCCAGTTTGTTGGCAGTGAGTCTGTAGAACGCTTTGCTTTTATGAGTTCGTTTGCTGAGCTCTTCGGAAGCTAGAGCTTCTAATTCGGCGGGAGTTGCGTTCGAGTGACGTTTTTTCAGATCTCTGAGGATAATGGCGAAATGGCGGGGATCGGTGATTGTGCTTTCTTCGAGGATCTCATCTTCGATTTCTTTTTCGGCCTCGATGTCGCCGCTTTCGGCAGCCACGATGACGCGATTACGGTTTAGGCGAAATTTCTTGAATTTCTGCAGCTTTAGCTTGCGATCGGCGATGTAGGCGGTGAGCACGGTGGCTGGGAAGAACATGAAGGTTAGGAAGGCTTCCCAACATTCTACGACTCCTACGGAGATCACGGCTAGGATCATGTATAACCAAATGTACGCGAATACCGACCAAATGGACGTGACGAAAAATACACACAGGTGTTTGATCCTACGAACTTCGCCATCCGGTATGACGAATATGCACAAGGCGATGATAACGAATAAATTGTACGCGGCTGAGCCGACGATGGTACCCGGACCGAGTTCGCCGGCTTCGAAATTCTTCCCGGCTATTTCGATGACCGACAGGAGGATTTCCGGCGCTGAGGAACCTAACGCCATTAGGGTCAGATTGGCTACGGTTTCGTTCCATACTCGTACCTTGATCTTTTTACCACAAGATGATCCTTTCTTACGTATGACTATTTCTCGTTCTTGGGACGTGATTACTTCGATGGCACCCATAAACCGATCCGATACGATTGATACTCCTAAGAACATATAAATAAGGAATAGGAAGTAAATGGTGCCACGAAGTACACGCACCCATGTCGGCAGATTATCTTGCGGGTACCAGACAGGTAGCACTAGCCCTTCTACGCATTTCACCACTTTCGAGCTATCTGTCTCTGATGCTTCGTCGGCACATTTTATCGAACTGAGGAAGACGACGAACGCGACCAAGTAGAAAATATACCGCATCCCAGATAATCTAAAACGTATCCACGGCGTCGAAAAGAATTTCGAAAAACGCGCGAAAACCGTACACAAACATGACGCACCACAACGTCGTTAGCAGCCTTATCGCGAACTACCGTACCTTTTCGAGTGTAAACCGCCGTTACACGCAATCACCGGGTGGCTCGTCAATAACGACGCAGTCTCAAACAGTTGCAGGTATTCGTCTTCGTACCGACGCTGCCTTCGTCCCAGTTTCCATCGCCCGAACCAAAATCCTCCATTTCCTTACAAGATTTTCATTCACAATGGCTTTATTTTTCACCTTCTGCTTTTCCAATTATCCAAACGCGGTCTCCGGCGTTGGTTTAATTATTTTTTCTCGATTCGGCCAACAGGTCTGGAAACATCTATCGAAAGCTGTTCGTCATTTCGGTTAACGAAGCTGCTCATCGTATTCGTTGGATATTCGCCGATAATTTGCTGCTGCTAAATGACAATCTAACGACAGTTTGCAACATTTTGTTATAAACTTTGGCTATTTACTTTATCCGGCGAGTCGATGCGTTGCCGCGTGATTGATTGTTACTCTGGGAGATGAAGGCGAGCTCGAGCTGTACCAAATGTATGAATACTTTTAACTTTATTCTATTCCAATTTCAACTTCGTACGCCATTCTTGACTGCGAACATTTTTCAACGTTAGATAAACTATCGTAGGTATATATTAATTTATAACTAAAGTATATCCAGAATTTCTCATAACGTTTAATCTACCGCATTATTCATAAAAGTAACTTTTCGAAGCTAAAGATACGATAAACAAATGGTCGATGGTCATGTTCTTATTTTTGAATCTAGCGAAATCACAAGCCAAACTTGTTCAGCAGTGAAATATCTACACGAAACTACACCGCACACGAATTAAAATTCACCGAAATATTATTACGATTATACGAGAACACGCCGAATACCGAGAGGAAGTCCGAAACAGGAAACAAAACACCTAACACGGCCACGAAAAGGCTTACTGCAACAAGTGTTATTTGTGGTTTTAAGTTAACTTTTCTCTGTAGCGAATATTATGTACAATTGAAATGACACGCCGAAGAAGATGGAATATTTCCGCAAACTAATGCAGACGTCATGAACGCATTTCTCAACTAATTTTTAAATTCGAACGATACTTAATTTTACTTATTCCTGTGCCAGTGTAACTTGAGATCATTATCACAAATAGAATGGTGGTCGAATGTAAGACGAAAACGATGCATTCTGCGGCTCCACGTGCAGTAATTTCGGTGTCTGGACCAGTTATCAATTAGCGTGGTAGTTAGGACAATTTGTATAATTACCAAAATGTAATTTACGTTTGATGCGATCAACGACGAGAAATTATTGCATTTTGATAAACTTGATAAACATGGGCGATTGCAACCGAACGAACCGAAAGAGAATCAAGTATTCAAGTTGAAGAATGAAGATGATATTAACCGAAAGCCGATGACGATTGTTGATTGTTGATTTTGATCAATTTTGATAACGAAAACCTGACACCTGCGCATGCGCAATAGACCGGTTTCCTGTGACAGGGTAAATTTAACTTTAGGTACAAGATTCGTTGGTGGTTAAGTAGGTGGTTAGCGTTTTTTTAAAATAATGGGTAGATAAGGGTAAAGTGCCCTAACTTCGACTGCTTCCTAATTTCGACCACCGGCCGATTTCGGCCGCTATGGACGCAATCTGCACGAAAAAAAATTTTTCGGGTTCCTTTTTCGTAGTTGAACAATTTGAGACCAAAATCACAACTCTACAGGCAAAATTGGCGGAGAAAATTGAAAAAAACGAAATCGCATAGGTGAAAAAATTTTTTTACGTATTCTTTGATCTCAAATTATGAATAATTTTTTTAATAAATTCTACCAAATAATTGTGAATTGTTATGGGGCATGGTGTTAGATTTCGATAAAATCATCGTTTTTGAAAACAACTGGAGGTACGCAACAAAAATTTTCACCAAAGTTCAAATTGTTTGGGGTGCCCTAATTTCGACCAGCTATACTATCTTATGCAATCTGTTTTTTGAATGCGATTTTGTTTTTTCTGATTTTCTCCGCGAGTTTTGGCTGTACGGCTGTTGTTTTGGTCTCATTTTGTTTATCTGTGAAAGAAGAATATGAAAAAATTATTTTCGGGTAAATTCCGCTCTATGCGGGCGAAATCAGCTGGTGGTCGAAATTAGGAACCCAAAATTTCAAAATCGATTTTTGAGTTCCCTCACAAAAAAAATCGCAAAAAATACAAAAAATGGTTGTATCGGCTCAAAATTTTAGGGAGTGGTAGAGGAAGAATTAAGGTATTTTTTAAGCCATTTTCGACGTTTCTACCTCAAAAAGTCTTCGATTGGTGGAAGTTTGAAAAAAAGTGGTCGAAATATGGCAACCTTACCCTTACGCTGCTAAGCGCATCCAGAAAATTATGTAATATGTAAGGGAGGGGCATACAAAAATTTATGACTTTTCATTTTCAATCCTTTACAACTTTTGTTTCAAGTTTTTTTTTGTATCTCGATTTCTTCACAAACTTGATTTTTTTGGGACACCCGGGTGAACAAATTTAGGAAATGTAAAGATACGAGTTTTCAGTTCTTTGTTAATTTTTTAAATATTACATTCTCGGTTATTCTTTGTTAATTTTTTAGAATACGTAAAAAATTATCGTCATTTCGGATCCAGCGCAAAATTTTAACCCATTTTAATATGTTCCTACTCAGGTCGCACCACTAAAGTGAGAAAAACATTAAAAGGAGCTAATTAGGGGTGGGGGTAGAGGAGATGAAAAAAAATTATCGTCATTTTAGAATCCAGCACGAAAATTTAACCCATTTTGATAGGTCGCACCACTAAAATGAGAAAAAAAATTTAAAGAAGCTAATTAGGGGTGCGGGGGAGGGGAGATGGAAAATAAATTTTAACCCATTTCAATATGTCGCACATCTATTTTTGAAACAAAAATCGCAGAGTTGGAATTTTGAGTAATGAGTAATACTCATACCGGGTGCTCGATTAATTATATGGCTCCCCCGATACTTTTTATGTCAAAAATCGTAAGTTGGCAATACTTCGTTCGATTAAACAAATTGAACAAAGTGTTGCCAACTTACGATTTTTGACCTAAAAAGTATCGGGGGGGAGGGGGGCAGAATTAATCGAGCACCCAGTACTTACTCAACATTAAAATTCAATAACTTCGATTTCGAATATTGCAGGTTTATATTCGATTAAATTTGCAGCTTTGGGCGTATACGGGCGTATAAACATTCAGTTTAACGGAATATACAAAAATGACCAAAGATTGCATTGAAGGGGCCCCAAATTCCTATTGTGCAGGTGTGCAGCGGAAAAAATGCATGTTCAGCATTAGAGGACATTACTCCATCGAACCACACTTGAATTTTTTTGCACGAGCCTAGGTCCAAAAATACCCTTTTTTGACCCCCCCCCAGTCCCCACCGTAATGTGCAGGGTTAAAATTTTTTTACTGTTTTTGGGAATGCTGAATTAGTACCTACATTATGTCTAGTAAATTTTTTGGCCCGCGAAAAAAAAAACAGTAAAATCAACTTCCCGAGCTCTTTTTGCGGTTTGATCTGTATACTAGTAAGTAGTAAGTTAGTAGGTAATCTCCCTATTAATCACATTAGAAGTTGCAATAAAAAAATTTATTCATTTATTTATAATTACTTCAGAATCAATATTTTTCTTATCACTTTTTTTATAGGTATCAATTTTTCTGTTTATTATTTCAACATTTTTACAATCTTAAATTATTTACCTACTTAATATTAAGTAGGTAAATAATTAAAATGCTATGAAAAAAATTGTAATACAGCATTAACTGACTCAATTATTTTGAAATTTGGATACACATCGAGTGTTTTTTTTTTGTAATAAATGTTTATTTCTTTAGCCTATTACATAAAGCCTCCTTCTCCAACTGTGATACCAATGGTGTATTGACAGCCGGGGAGAGGGGAGTCGAACAGGAATTATCATATGTATAACACATTACACATAAATGCAAGAATATAACTAATACAAGAAATGAATTAATGCTTAGTACATAAGATGCAAAGTATAAAAAAAACAATAAAAAACACTTTATAAAAAATAAGTCGGATGAACACGTTGCCTATTTTGAGAATTAAAGATTCGAATGACTGTTGAAAAATGCTCGCGAATTAAATTTTCAGTCTTGGGAATAGATAGGACTTCAAAATTGAAAAAATTTCATTAGGTACTTTCTTGCATTTCGACTAATGCAACTTCGTACAATTTAAGTTGGGTATTCATTCAGTGATTTGAAATGTATAAAATCAAAACATTGTTTGGCCATGAAAACAGATTTTAATCAATTTTTTAATTTTTTTTTTTGCTGCAGTGGCCTTAAATAAGAATCGCGTACCTACCTCAGGTAGTCACAAGGATTCAAACTTTGAACTCAAATTTCTCGTAAACAGTGAGCTTTTAAGAAAAATTCCTCAAAACCAAAGTTGTAGAACGTGAAATTCCCTGACCATCATTTTGGCCTCAGATGCACCGTTGGCGAAATATTTTCGAAAAACTGAATCAACAAAAAAACAACTTTGAACTCGAAAAGCTCAATTTTCAATACACGGATCGACGATTTCTCCTATACACGTTCTAATCACCATAAAAATTGCAAGACGATCGGTCAACTCTAACGCGAGTTATCGTGTCAGAAAGAAAAAGAAATGTACCAAAAATGAAATCTTAAGCTCTAAAGCTCAGGTTCCTGAGTACAGAATTGCATCAAAAACTAATCAACCCTTTTCTTAAATGATCTTCACCTACTGTAAAAATTTCAACCCAATCTGTTAAGTTTAACGAGAGAAATCTCGTTAGAAAAAAAAAAGCTTTAACAAAAAAACAAACAAACCCTGACGATCGCAATAGCGGACTCCGCTCCGCTAGAGTGGAAGTAAGCTAAAAATTGATTGTAAATATAACTGAGATCATATGTAAGTACAATAATCACATTGTGCTTCTTGCTACGAACAAGACAATCGAAATCAGCGCGAGGTCGTTGGCAATGCAGTATAAATTGATGGAAATATTTTAGTTACTGTTCGAGTATGACGAAAATATAACAATTGCCATTCAAGTGGAAACAGTTAAATTCATTTGCCCGTTATATGTATATCCAATAAAAAGTATGGCTGTTAATTAAGATGTCGGTAGGTACCTAACTACCTATCCTTATACCTAAAAGAATTGCGGAAAATTCAAAAAACGAAAAATATTTCACCAAAAAGTTATCTCTATTTCAAATTCGGTTCGATTGTATAAACAGCCGATAACCCGAGAGATGATATAATTTTCTTTTTAAAATATACAAAAAGAAATGTATCACACTTCAAATTGCGGTATAAAAATCAAGCGAAACGATCATATTTTTGTACCGAAATCTCATCAAATAATTAATGAGCAGCAATTAAAACCATTCGGTTCAATATGGCAAAACTAGTTATAAATATGTAAATTCAAAGCGACGATTATTCAAAGCGAACTTCATTTGTATTGCTTACAACTGTAAAGAAAATTATCATCGGGAGCGAGCTGTATTTTTTTTTAATTTTAGCGAAATTTTTAATCAAGGCTACCCTTTTTATTTGCAAATCTATTGGAATCTATGTAGAGATACTACTACCTATCTCCTTACTTGTCATTAAAATTTGTACTTAACTTGGTCGTTATCAGTCCACTCCACAAGTTCGGAAATGAAAGACCAAAAAAATCTAAAATTTTGACAACATGCATAGAGAAATATCAAATTTATAAAAATTTTAAGAAAATCAAAATTGCTCAATTTTTTTCTCACTTATACCGTACATTTGACATTTTTTAAGGTGGGTTAAAATTTATAAAAATGCGAGAATAATCGTTTTTTGTGGTTGAAATAGGTACCTACTCCTACTTATATGGTCGGAAATTTTAAATAGGTATTGCTGACTTTACCTATCTCTGATGTACATACAAGGTAGGTGCTATAGGTAGTCAGCTATTTACATGAAATCTCATCACCGATATTAATTAATTGATGTTCTAACATCAAGGGTTGAACTTTTTCATTAAAAGTAGGCTGTACTATATCTTCGGCAAATGACAGCAAATTATCATTTTCATTTTCTTCATCACTGGAGTATTCTGTAAGCGCCCACGAAAACCTCAATGCGGGCACTCTGGGATACATTTGCTTCTGAAAAATTCAACAACACATAATTCGATGTAGTTTATAGGTAAGTATGTCAATTTAATGTAAAAAAAGAGGGAAATCCCAGGTATTGCTCACTTCACTGCTCGTCAATAAATCACTCAATAATTTCACTATTTCTGAGAAATTCGGCCGATTCTCTGGTTCACCGTCCCAACAATTACTCATTATCTGATACCTATGGAAATTTTTATTATTCAGAAATATCAGTTATCGAATTGATATTGAAAGAATTTTCAGGATTTTTCGAAAAATACGTAATAAAGTAGTCATGGAGTACGTCAAATTGAAAATATTATCAATCCGATTGTTACTGATAAGTTATCAATAATGCATCCATAAAATACCATAAAAGTACATAACTAAAAATTAGCATCAGCTAAATAGCTGGATGAAATATGTCGGTGATAACTGTACCTTTGTACTCGAATCGATAGAAAACCCCATATTTCATCCTCAAATTTTGACGAAAATTGGCAAGACAGGTAATACATGTACATAAATAATGAGTAGAGGACTTCTCAGAAAAAAATTGAACCCCTAGGCAGAAGGTTTAAAAGAGGGAACTAGGGTTCTTTGAAATGTCGTCATCTTTGAAAAAAATCTCTGCATCTTCCTAACCCATTGGTCTTGAAATTTCATTTTCCCTTTACAGAAGTTTAAAAATTAAAGAACACAAAGCTAAAGATTTCTTGATTTTTACCTACTTATTAGTTCGAATCGCTCAATCAAACGCCTTAAAATTGAACAAAAAAATTTTTGTCACCAAAACTACTACTTATTTACTTTTTATATTCAAGTTGTTTATTCAACAATCTGAAAAGTAAGTACAAAGCCAAAAAACTTTTTAGTCATAAAATTATATTTTGCTTTGTTACCTATTTAAACATTTTTTGCAACAAGTTGGCAGAAATTGTATGAATTTTTTTCCAAAAATTTCAATGAAATTCATTTTTAGTGATCAAAAAATTTTAATTCGACGTTGAGAAGACCTAAGCAATTACCTAAAATTTTAAATAAAAATCAAGAAAACTTTAATTTTGCGATCCGCACTTTTTCAACCCTCTTAAAGAGGACAATATATGGTGCTTAATTTCAAGACCAGTTAGTTAGGAAGATGTGATTTTCAAATAAATTTTTTTCAAGGAGTGATCGAGATACTACCACGTAGGGGATACCACAAAAAAGTGACAGCATTTTTTCATCAAATGTGGCATCATTTTGAGAACTTTTAGCTCCTACTTCCTTATGACCAGGAGATCAAAAAAAATCTGAGAAAATTCTTCGCTCAAACTAAACGATCTTACCACTTTTCGTCAAAATCAAATGTTTTGATCGAGTTATAACTTACACTTCTGCTGAGCAATTTGGAGGTTTTTCCAAACGATTCCCATCGCGTAAATAATTATAAAAGTTATTCATTGTCACTGTAGGATAAGGAACGCCTCCCATAGTCGTTATTTCCCACATGAGTACACCAAAGGACCATCTGAAAGGAAAATAAAAAAATAAAAAATTTTAATCTCAGATTTTTCTCCTAAAACAAACTAAATTTTTCCAAAAAGTTTTTCTTTTCTTTTGTCAAAACAATTACTTACACGTCGGATTGTGTGGTGAATTTTTTACAGAAAATTGATTCCGGTGCCATCCATTTCAGTGGCAATTGACATTCTGAAATGATATTCCTATAATATTCGGTATCTTCGACGTTCCTAGCTAAACCAAAATCTGCTATTTTCATTGTGTAATCTTCGGTCACGAGAATATTTCGTGCAGCTAAGTCTCGATGAATACACTGCACACAAATAAAATATTTATTTTTGACCCGGGGGAAAAAAATGTGATCCAATTGGATCCAATTTTTTTCCTCCGGGGATACAAATCACCCACAAAAAAATATTATTTGAGCGTTTCATGGTGGAAATGTGCCATAAGGCCTTCCACCTAAAAAGATAATATTATTCGAGCATTTCACGGTGGAAATTTGCCAGAAGGTTTTCTACCTGGATGTAACCACGCAGCACAAGAGTGGCCTGTCTCTCGCGAGGGGGGGGGGGGGGGGGGGTTGGTGGTAGGAATTGAGAAAAATTGTGAAAAGACGTGAAAATAATGTAATTAAATTTTTATTGGTCTCTTACTGGAATTCCCATTTTCCGAATGAAGTTCGAAATTTTGAAACTTTCCAAAAATCGTAAACATTTTTATAAAATGCTTCGTTTTTTGGTTGATAGTAATTTTATTATTTATTACAAAACAAGAGGAAGGTATCGATTATCTCCAATTTTGTGGGAGTGTTTATGTGATTTGAGGTTTTTTCATACCGATTTTAAAACCTCTGAAAAACGTAAAACGGGTGAGAGGGGTCAAAATAATGTGCTTCTGAACTTCTGAAGTAAAAATTTAACCTTCAATACCAAACAAACAATTTCTCATCACTTTTTGTTCATTTTCAAAATATCTCCGAAAATAACGTCTTCCCCTCCCCTCAAAAACTGGAGAAATTATTTATTCTAATTCAATAGTAACCATACAATTAGGTACATACCTATCAACAATAAAGCAAAAAAACAATTTTTTCTAATTATTGAAAATTTCAAAATTTTGAACCTTATCCAAAGGATAGAAATTCAAGTGAGAGACCTTAAATTTTGTCCATGTTCTTTTAACGTCATGTCACAACTTTTTTCAATTCCCACCTTCAATCCCCTCTCCATCCCACCGGAAAACAATCTGTCCAATGAAACATATACTAAGTCTACGTAGTTTTATTTGCCTAACATTTCAACGGCAGGGGCTCATGAATAAGATTTCAACTATTCACATTTCAATATTCAATATAAGAGGAACCGATTGTAAAATTAATGGCATTCATTCTACAGATTATTTTTGGCAAGATTGATCAACTTGAAAAATTAATGGAAAAAATTACTGTTGATAAATAAGTAGGTAATACCTACTTGAAAATTGATCAAATTAATGAAAGTGCACAACTTGCCTAATTTTCGCCAAATAAAAAAATCCTCCTCTCACTCCCATCTTTATCTCAAATAAATAAAAAAAAATCAGTAAATCAAATATTTTAAACAGCAGAACAATTTTTTGCCCGTTAAAAAAAATTGAAATGTCAGTAATTTTTGGTCTTATTGAAATAGATAATAAAACTTTTTTCATTCAGAAACCCTTTTATAATGATTGGTAGATGATGAGGAAGTTTTTAAAACAATTTTGATAAGAATCAATGAAGTTGTGCATTCTTATCCTTAATACCGTTGTTTGGCTCCCCCTCCCCCTCCCCATCGATCTCTCGCAATCAATTATATTAAAAAAAATGTTAAAGAATGTAAATAAATTTCCTACCTATCCCAGTTTTCGAGTCATAGATTATTCAAAATGCACCTAAATAAAAGCTAAAAAAAACTTCACTTTTACCCCTAAAGCTTGAAAGTTATGCAATAATGTCTACACAGCCAAAACATATGTTGCATAAGTAATAGAAAGAAGTCTTTACTTCCACTCAAAAACATCCCGAATATAACATAATGTAAAGAATAAAAAGACTGATTTAAGTAAAAGTACTCATACTTACTTTTTTAGAAGCCAAATATTCCATTCCTTTAGCAACCTGCTGAGCATAATTGAGTAACTGATCTTCGCCAATTTTACTTTTGGCATAATGCGAGTTGGAAGAAATAGGTGGATTGTATGATCTCAGGTAATCTCGTAAATTGCCATTAGCAGCGTATTCGGTGATAACTCGTAGTTTTCCTTTTTCATTACAGCAGCCCAAAAAATTTATTATATTGTCATGTTTGCCTATGATCTTCATGATTTCCATCTCGGTTACCAAAGCTTTCACATCAGATTCTTTATGATTCTCTAAAATGAACATAAAATTAGTTGTAGGTATGATCCTATAGTTTTCGTAGGTATCAAATAAAATAACTTCAACCTTTCAACATTTTCACAGCTACCGAAGTAATAACGCCTTGCTGCAAGATACCATTTGCTTCTGCTAAAAATACTTCGCCAAATTCTCCATGTCCAATAGGTTTTCCGATTTTCAATTGATCCAAAGCAACGTCGTTTTCATCAGGGGGTAACTCGTACATAACCGTTGAGAATGAATCTTTCCTAGTGGTGTGACTATCATCATACGATGATTCTATTCTCACTCGAGGAATAATCTAAAAAATGGAACTTCATTACCTACTACATTTATCCTAATTCGATATATTTCAATTTTTAAGTAGGCAAGTAATTGTCCTCACCATTGAATCTCTATTCTGGTTATCTTTTTCAACGATAATCTTCTTGATTATAACTTGAGTTAGAACAGTTACCTTGTCCAATGCCATCTCTAGTTTTTCTTCTTTCCTTAATTTGCATTGGAATGAAATCAATTAATCTTAGGAGCATAAATTATCAACGGTTGATTCCCCTAATAAAAAAATCTGGGAAAAACAAATCCTAAAAGCTGAAACCCTTGAAAACAAAACTTCTGCTGCCAAAGTTTGAGATTTTTTACGAATTTTTAAAAGTTCAATTCACCGAACGAATATAAGATATTTTTAAATTAAAGTACATTTGAGTAAAATTAGTGAAAAATAGGCGTTTAATATTAATATCAACCTCCCGAAATCGAATTTCACCATTTCCAGCCGTTCTGAAGTCTCCAGAAAGATTCCAATTTTCACCAGAATTTTTCAATTGTACCTCTTTATAGAAAATTCCAGCTGGACACCTCAAGTGTGTTTTTTCTGTTCATCTTTCAAATTTTGAAAAAAGTCTGTTAAAAAAACAATCTTCAAGTGTCCAGCAAAGGTTCACTACAAAAGTAAATTATCTTATTGAGTATACCTAGGTAGGTACTTGAAATTACTCAAAAAGAAATGGAAATTCAACTTTCAGATACCTAGGCTCTAGTTATTATTAAGTTTGTCTGCTAGAGAACTTCAAAAATATTGAAGAAAAATAAATTTCTCCGGAGGCTTTGGAAATGGCTGAAAACGGTGAAATTCCGGTTTCGATAGGCCAATATTAGATAAGCGAGTGCCTAATTATCATCAGTTCTACTAAAAAGTCTTACTACTCAAAAAATATTACATATTTGTTGAATTGCGTAAATTTTCAAAAATTCTCTACAAATAATTTTTTGTAACCGAAATTTTGTTTACAGGGATTTTAAAAGTGTTTGTATCTCCCGAAAATCGAATTTTTTATTATTTCGTTCAAATTCGAGTCAATTTACCTAGTGTAGTTTTCTTTTAAACCGAACTAAGTAGGTAATTTATGTCATGTCTATACCTATCTAAATAGGTAGGTACTTAATCATGATTTAATCAGTTTTGGCTTACCTCTTTAACCCTTTCGCTCCCGTCGTCACAGCATATGTGACGGCAGCTCAGTCCGTAGTAAGACCGCCGTCACACCGTGTGTGACAGTGAACTAGTTGATTCTTACATACGATTTATCTGCGGCGGTCTGTGCAAACGCTTTGAAAACTTTAGTGGTAGGCTACCAACACCCCAAAGAACCAACTTCGGGGTTGGGCTCGCGCAGTGTTACCAACATACACGAAAATTTGGTAAAATGAAAACTTTTTTTAAAATAATTTTTTTTTCTTGAGAATTTTTGTTTTTTTACGTTGTGGTTGCACTTTTTGGAGCTCCAATTGATAAAATAATCACTTATAAGCAAAAAAATATGCTTTTTGATGAAATTTGGAATAAAATTTGAATAATTTTTTTTTTTTTTGTAATTTAGCATCAAGTGGCGATGATGATGATGACCAAGTGTAAACAAAACAACATGCTTTTAGATGAAATTTGAAATAAAACTTGAATAAATTATAACTAATTATGATGAATTTCGTGTAAAAATGTCAAAAGAAAAAATATGTGACACCTTGTAGGGCGTTGGTAGTCTGCCGTCACACATGTTGTGACAGGGGGTTAAAACGGGGGCTGGAGCATTATTTCGGCCATACAACACATTGTACCATCTATGCACACCCCAACTGACCCAAAAATGCAAAAAAAAAAGTTGGTCTGTGGGGTACCCCATTGAAATTTTTGACGGGAGCGAAAGGGTTAACTTGTAAGAAATAAAAATAATGACTATGAGAGCAACAACAGCAAACAAAATTATGATCACCACGGGTACTACGATTGGAATTGATTCTAAGAAATAATAGATATCATAAATATATTTCTATTTTTTAAACTTTTACGTTTACTTGAGATGAAAAAGTAAACGAAAAATAATCAACTCAGCGTGTTCACTTACGTTTAAAATCGTTGACAGTCAAATAAAAACTGATGTTTATTTTCATCTCGTCATTTTTTCGAAGCATTAGAAGGCATGAATACTCACCCTCATCCTTATAAGAGATATTGCTTAGTTCTAATGTTGATTTAACATCGTCCCCATCAATTTTCTGAAAAGGAATGTAAAGATAATTCGGGAGAATTTTTCTTTTTTTCTGTCACCCATTTAATTTAAATCTCGAAATCTGAATCAGTCAAGTCGATAGCAAATTATCGTTGTCCCAGTCAGTGAATTCACTATTCTGATCACTGATTAGTGATGATTAGGGATGCGATTTTTATGTCATAAAAATCGTGTTTTATATGCTACCGGAAATCAACCAAAAAAAAAAGAAGTAAAAACATAAAAATCCCAGGGATGGGAACGTTAAAGGAAAAGTTATGAAAATTTTTCACAGAAAAGTTATAAAATAAAATTACCTATCATATATGTATTAGTAAATGATGGTGCATAGGAAAAGGGGCCTAGTAACCAGCATTACCAGCAATAGTGAAATTTTACAGAAGCATTCAAAGTTGAGCTGTTAAAAATTAAAATGGAAGAATTCTACTTTACTAGCATCCTCAAAATTAAATGATGACCTACTAGACACGTAGAACGGAATTTAGATAGGTAGGTAGGTAGGTAGGTAATCGATTTTTCATATTTTTTCAACGCACAAAGTAGACAAGTAAGTACAAATTCACTATAAAAGAAACTCGTGATATAGACGTTTTTGAACTTGAACTTCCAAAAATTAAATATTGTTAAACTTGACCTGATCATTTTGGAAAGTGAATCCTTAGGTATATGTAGCCTAAATGTTTACTTCAGCAATTTTAGGTAGGTATTTAATCAATTTAGGAGACCCTTTTACATAAAATGGGTTTAAATATTGAAAATTTAAATTTAAAAACTTACATAGTCATCCAGATCAAATGTAGGGTCAACGATTTTCTCAAGATCAATATCTTTGTACCATGTGGTAATAACACCATCTTGGTTAGATTCACACGTAAAACTGTGAGATCCTCCGAGTACTGCACTCATATTCTTTGGCGGATGGTTCGTGAATAACATCAACTCACTTGAACCTAAATTTGCAATAAAAAAAGTGTTAAAACTTAAAAGTGAATACGTGTACTCTTTAAAATTCTACACTTTGAAGCTGAAAATTATTTTCACTTCGATTCAATAATTTTACACTTTATAGGGAAGGTATCCCTACCGGTAGAAAATGTTGGGCTGAAATAGAGATATATCGAAAGTACAGCATGGTATAGAACCCTATATACAAAATTTCAGGCGTTAAAATTCATATCTAGAATTTTTACGAATTTTTGAATGGTCAAAATTATCCTTATCATGCACATGGCAAAATATAAAAATTTAATCTGCAGAACGAAAAAAACTGAAATTTGGTATATATCCTATTTTCGACTTCACAAATCGATTTAAAGCGGTTTCGAGACGTTTTGGAGCTTTCAGAAAATTTTGGATTTTCCAGCACTGAAGAAAAACACATAAAAATGGTACATAGGTATATGAAGTTCCGCGCCTAAAACCACGGATTTTTCATCTCAATGACCTATTTGATCGATTAGAGCACAATTTTTCAAAATTTGTAACTGAGGTTTGAATCTAGGTACCCTACATTTTTTGACTGAGACATTTTCTGGCAAAAATTGAAATAAGTACGAGTACATATATACGCCTATTTACCTAGGTACGTAGGTAATCCCCGTTTTTAGGTGCTAAAATTTATAATGGACCATTTTTATGGATGGAGGGTGTTATAAGTGAAAAATGCGAAAATCCCATTTCCCATCTTATTGATAATGACACTTATTTTTGGAACTTGCAGAGCTTCACTCTCGAGAAGTCGCAAGAAAGTAAAAATTTTGTATAAGAAAATCTTGACTTGGCGGATAGGTACCACATGTAAAAAAGCAACAAAATTTTGGAGACTTCATTTTTTTTTACTCTACGTAAATAAGAATAACATCTTACAAAAGTTACCTAATAGTATGACTTACGGTATACTTCTACCACAAATGTATGGTTATCCTTGCCTCCGGAATTCTCTACGATACATGTGTAGTTTCCCGCGTCGCTATCCTTCAGTTCACGAATTTCAAATTTTTTTTTATTATCGTAATATTTGAGTGACTGATTATTTACAATCCACGTAATTTTTGGTTTGGGATTTCCTAAATAAAAATCATTTTAATCTTGAATCAATCTGTCTCATAATATAAATTAACAATCCTAAATAATTTTCCAACCGCATGGTTCACAATCCAACAACAATTTATCATTTTGTTTTTCACGGTAATGTACAGGCGTAGCTCCATTATTTAGTATTTTTTGTAGTAAACGAGCGCCAGTGGTTTCAGGCGGGCAATCATAGTCTGGAAAAATGTAGGTACCTAATAAGATTATTTCGAATTATCTATTTATTATACTGAGTTATCTGCATCAAACAAAAAATTGGAAAAGATGCGACAGAATACGCCAACCTGCAAATAAGATCAGGAGGCTTCGCGCCTCGCGCCTCCTTAGGCTCGCTAAATAGATTTTCTACCATAAAGATATTACAAAGGAGCATCATTTTTTGAAAAATCTTCACCCTTGCTTCACTCGGGTAGTGTTTCCAATGCTAACTCTATTTCTTACCTAAATATACAAGTTTGTTCCGAAAATCCCGCAATTTTGAAAATTTTATTTGCTCGAGTACATGTACCTACCTATATCATTCTTCTTTTGAAAATAGGTACTTACACTGAATAACTCACTAAAATATCTAAAACGATTAGGTACCCATTTTTTTTAAACGTGGATACTCATATTGTAGTGTTGAAGATTGAGGACGGTTAATAAAAATTTTGGTAATTAAATTTACTTTACGGCCGACACCGCGGCTTGAAATAATTTGGGGAAATTTTGACGAATTTATATCTGTAATGACATCTGATAAAATATCGAAAAGTTGTAGAGAAGTTACCTGATTATTATGTATTACGTTTTCCTATATTTTCTCAAGTCAGATAAAAAAATATATAAAGTTACAGAATTGTCAAATTTGATTTTTAATTTAATTAAAATTACAAGAAAAAAAACATAAGTATATAGGTCCCTAGCATTTCAATTCATTTCATCAAAAAAAGAATCAAAAATCTTAAAAATTGATTATCTGACATTTTGACAAAATGTCATCTTAACAATTAGACAAATCCACGATTAAAATTTTTTCCGAATGTTTACTTCCTCCTCTTCTTTTATCTCTAATTAACCCCCCCCCCAATAATATGTAATTTCTGGTTGCACTAGGTATATGTATATTGCCTAACGAATTTTATAGGAAATTCTATTTCTGTATAGGTACCTATTAAAGTAATATCACATTTGCAATCAAATTCTTACCTGCCCCAGATCGTTTCGTGCACCATAAGATCGTAATTAAAAATAATGAAAATGAAATACAGCGAATTCCATTCGTCATTGTCTAAAAAATTCATGCGTGGAAACAACATTTAACGTTAAGTAGGTATCACTCGATTAATTCGTTACATTTTTAAAAACGTAAAAAGGACGTTGAAAAAGAAAAAAGTCCGTATTTTTTTTTAAATTACGTGTTTTAGAAAACCAATACATTACGTACAACAGAATATTTTTTTTCATTTTTACGGAAATGACCACGAAAGTTATCTTTTTTAAATAGAATTTTATAAATTTACCCAGCTATATGCTGTTGACTGTTTACGAATATAACTAGAAATATCTATGAAAAATAATTTCATTTCGTATCATGAATTTGATATTTCACGAGCGAGTTCCGTTGTGAATCAAAAATTGCGCAGACATATATAGACAATTTTCGTTTAATGGTCATCTGACGCTTATCTCGATATAAATGTAGATGAGATTCAAATTATGTAGGTACCTATGGTAAAATATTTGGAGAAAAGATGATGAAAATGAAAATTCACAAATTTTTAGTAACTGAAAAAACTTGGTCAAATGGGATACGTATTTGAATGGTAGGTAGGTAAGTACTCTTGTTAAGAAAAACCTTTCACCACACAAAAATTGTGAAGAAAGTGAGGACTATTGACAATTTTCTCTTTTTCAGCTATAATATTTGAAAAATGATATGATCATTTTCCCTATTTGATCAGAAAATTCCAAAATTTCAAAAACAAATTTCACAGCTTTTAGAGACTCAAATAAAAAAATCAATCGAAAATTATCGCGCCTGTGTGAAGAAGCCGAAAAAAAAACTCGAGGGTTTTTGGCACTTTTCTTATTTTCTTTTGATTTTGAAAAATTGTCTTTTTCGCCTCTTTGTTCATAAAATTTCAGAGACTTTAATCTAAAAATTAAACGAAAAATGGTCATACCGATATGAGAATACTGAAACGGAGCGAGAACCATCCACATGTTTCTTATTTTCAGATATTTTTTTTTAAAATGGCTATTTTCGTTAATTTATACTTATTTACCGACAGGTATTGCTATAGAAAACTTTCTCGCATTTTCGCGCATTTAGCGGATTGTTAGTTGGTACTACATACATATTTTTTTAGATCAGAAAGGAAGATGAAAAGGAGCAAATTTTCGATTAGACCGTAGCTGGCAACATGAATCAACCGGATAAACCAGATGGAATCGCACTTTATCTTTATAATTAATGTATAAATATATGCCATCAGCGTGAGATAATATGTGGGTAAGTTTAACTATAAGCACGTGTTTTAAAAAACCTTATACTGTGCACATAGGGTGTTCACTTCTTACCTTCAAGCTCATATCTCGAAAACTATATTTAACTTACAAAAATTAAAAATTATTTTATTGGCTATAAAAATCCATAATAATATTTGATCACAATTTTTTCCTCACTGTGTAAATCGCATCCAACTGAAAATCTATTTGGGTTTATGGGTTTCCACTAGATTAAACGAGCTAATTTTGAAACAATTTGGAAAATCATCTAATTCAAAGTTACACACAACAAATTGATAACTTTTTATAATTTTTAGGAGTACCTATATTTGTGTAAATAAAGAACCCTCGATCCCAAATCTGAACTGTTCGGTACCTAGGCGTTGAATGGAGAATGGAGCATAGTGCTGAAATTTTCCCAATGGGATCTCATTCTCATATCAGCATGTAGAATGGCAAAGTTCAAGCTGTGCAACATTCAACATCCCATTAAATGGTCCAGGTTTGGGGGGAAGTGTTTTTTTTTTCATTGAGAGACTCAAAAAACATTTGAAAAGACATAGGTAATTTTAAGGTGTAATTTTTTTGGAAGATTTTCCAACAAATTTTTCGAAAATAGCCTATAGAATCTAGTGGAAAACCATAGACTCAAGTAGGTTTTTATTTGGATGGGATATACACAGTTAAGGAAAAATTGAGATCAAATAATTCTCGATTCGTGAAGTCAATAAAATTATCTTTCAGATAGTGCGTTTTTCAATTTTGTAAATGTAATAATTTTCCAGATTCACAACTAACGTACCCTATTAGGTAAGATACCTATATGAAAATTTTCGCTCATCTGTTCAATTGGCAATTGAAATCGACTTTGTTTTAATTAAATCAAGACTGTTTTTCATATAAGTAATTTAAAAAAATCGGTCCAATTTTTTTATTGTTGGGTAATAAAACACCTGATTTCACAATACATTCAAATGAAATAGATAAGTACTTAATGATTAGGTATGTTTTTGATTTCATTTCCAACTATATCTGTACCTGCTTGAGTATTTTATTCATTCACATTATGATGCAATTTATTTTAAAAAAATATGTTTAATAATTCATGTCATCTTCATCTTCATCATCATCATCGTTGTCGTTTTCATCATCAAATTCACGAACCGTGGATAAATATTTCATATCAGAATATTTTTTTGGTAAGAATATCTATACAATATTGAAATTTTTTTGAATACTTGCACATTTGCAATCACTTAGGTACTTTATTAATTATTCAATTCGCTTGCCTCGTTATTGAGCAGTAATTCATTCAAAATATTCACTATGACAGAAAACAACGGACGATCATCCGGCCCATAACTCCAACAGTCACGCATTATGTAAAATCTGTGAAAAAATTTTGCATGAGAATAAAATTCTTAGTCTATGTTTAAAAAATAAATAGTAAATTAATTACATTGGTAAAGGACAATTTGGTGGCTTCTCCATGCGATACCCAGCGCGTAACAGCTGCAATAATTTTTCGATGTTTGGTACAGACGCATAAGGTACTCCTCCTAAAGTCATAATTTCCCAAAGTAATATTCCGTAAGACCATCTAAAAGTATAATTCAGTTGATTAGGTGAAACAGTAGGTAATTGATTACATACTCTACCTATCTATTAATTAGATAACTGGGCGGTGGTCAAAATAACCTCAGGCATGGATTCGTTGGAGGTGGGATACATTTCGATACCTCACTCAAATCTCAAAACTTTCCAATTTTGGTCTTTTACCTGTGCTACCGTAGAGCCCATAGAGCTCCTTTCAGCTTTCATGGTAAAATAGAAAAAACATGCATTGCATTTTCATATTTATTTACTCGATAATTTTGGAAAATTCCCAATTATTTCCCCTTCTCTCATCATTTTTGTCCCCCTTTGTTTTTTTTTGGTAAAATAAACCGGAAATAGGCTTCGGAAATTAAAAAACATGCATTTCGATGTTTCACTCTAAATAGTCAGAAATAGAAGTGTGATAAAGGCACAACCTTGAAGAGTAATTCTTCGTTAACGATTTGGAAGGTGGTAGAGTGGGCTGATTTAAAAAAAATAAATGAATTATAAAGCATAAATCAATAAAAAAAAAAATCATAACGTCTTCAAACTGGGTTAAGTTACTTATTCTCTTTCTGTACGGCCCTGAAATTGGAATACGACCGCCCCCCCGCCCCACAATTATTATACCTTTTAATCGTTTCTAAAAATTGGTTATTAGGTATTATTGAAACTTTGCCATGATTAATTTTTTTCGAATTTTTTTTAAAACTCTATTATCTGCAGAAATTATGAAGTCACTTCAAAAGTACGTGTTATAAGGTGAATAAAAAAACCATTCCTGGGATTTGAACAAAAATTGGTGAGGTGGTGAAGTTGTTTACTTTGAGTGTGAGACTTCTTAGAAAAAATTTAGACCTCCTTGCTTACAAAAGGATTGAACTAGAGGTCCCCGAAGCAACCTCATTTTCAAAAAATGATGATTTACTCAGGAGTTGTGAAACAGCACTCAAAGGATGCGATTTCAGATTTTACATTCTGTTGAATCGAAGAAGTTAGTATTTGATCCCAATTTTGGTCGCCTATCAAGAGTTGAAAAGTTACAGGTTGGTGGTTTTTTTTTTTTGATATTTGGAAGACTTTTTAAGGTTTTATGCACAAACGAAATCTTGCATGAAAAAATTGATCAAAAACCGTTTGAAATATTGGAAAAAGAAAACACCAATTTTCGCCTTTTCAACCCCCTGGTAGGCGATAAAAAATTGCATCAAATCGAGCTGACTCTATAGTTTACGGTAGGTATGGGAAAACTCATATCGAATCTTGTGATTAAGTGCCGTTTCAGAACTCCTATGTAAAGTTTTCGAAGTGTTATGGCCGAAAAATATATTTTTATTGAAAAATGACCTCACTTTAAGGACCTCTAGTTCAGAATCTCTTGAAAGCTAGGGGACTCAACGGACTCAATTTTTTGGGGAAGTCTCACATTCAAAAAGTATAGAGCATTCCCTTGAAAAAGCTCAGATATGATTTAATTATTTCAAAAATTTTGAATTTTGAAAAAAATCATGTTTAAGAAGGGAACCTCTTGGGGAGAAGGAAATTTCTGGAGTGAAGTTTCAACTTGTGAATTTATTTTTAATGATTTATTTTCTATTGATTTTTGTTGATTTTTTCACTTTTTGATGATTTTTTCAATTTTTTTAAATTTTTGATGTTTTTTTTCAATTTTTGAAGTTTTTTTTTTCAATTTTTGAAGGTAATTTTCGTTGACTTGGAGAGATCACCGCATCTTTGATCAGGAAAATTTGATTTTAGCCTTTCTCCCAATTTCTCATCCCAGAGATCCGAGGGGTCTTGATTTAGTTCAGGAGTCAAAATGACCTTAGAAATGGATTCTGGAATAGAAAAACACCTACACAGGTACTTATTTTAATTCCATGCATAGAAAATTTAGCTATTTCGGTCTCTTGCAATCATTTCCTACGGGTGACCTCGGAAAAGAACTTGGGGATCAAAAAACAAGAATTTTAATACTACTCCGGGTATTGCTAGAACTTTTTTCGTCTCAACCCCCTTTCCCCTCTTCCCTATGATTCTTGATTTGGGGTCAAAATGAAACCAAAAATAAATTCAAGGCTTTCGAAGATAGGTAAGTACCTGAAATGAAACTCAATTTTTTGATTTTTTTTTCTTTTAGGTAGGTATTTGAAATATTTTGAAAAATCCTTCCTTGTTTTTTTTCTGGGTGTGATTTTTAATACATTTCGGCTCATTTTCCTTCATTTTTGAGGTCGAAAAAAGTTTGAAAAATACCCCATTCAGACTCAAAAATGGCATCTCCCAACCAATAATGTTACCAAATCGCCTAAGACACTTTGACAGATAATTTTCAACCAACTTATGAACTTACACATCTGATTGAATGGTATATACTTTATGGAATAAAGCTTCAGGTGCCATCCACTTCACAGGTAATCTGCCATTAGATGTTTTCCTGTAATAGTCCGTATCATGCACATTTTTTGCCAATCCGAAGTCTGATATTTTCATTGTGTAATTATCAGCTACCAAGATATTTCTTGCTGCTAGATCTCGATGAATGTACTAGACAACAATGTAAATGAAGCAAAGAAATTTATACACAAATTTTATCTCAACAAAAAAATCAATGATTTTTGAAAAAAATTTCCTTATTGAAATAAATTATGAAGTTACAGATTGCAAACACTAGCTTACATACTTTTTTAGAAGCCAAGTATTCCATTCCTTTGGCAATCTGATGTGCAAAAACAACCAATATCCTTTCAGTTGGTATGAATTTATCATTGGATGGGCTGTTTCTATCACCTATGGAAAGGTGATGTTGTCGCAGGAAATCTCTCAGATTTCCATGAGGCGCATACTCAGTTATCACAAGTAATCCACCATCTTGACTGCAGCACCCCAATAATTTAAGAATATGTTCGTGTGTCCCAATCATCTTCATTATTTCCATTTCAGATACCAAAACAACCATATCACTGTCCGTATAGCATTCTACAGTCACAAAAATCAAAAAGTATTGAAAAATGTAAAAATCTGTAATATCCTGTTTCTGAAGTTCCAGTTGACAAACCTTTCAACATTTTCACTGCTACGATATTGGTTACATTTCCTTGTAAAATACCATCAGCTATGCCTTTGACTACTTTACCAAAGGCTCCTTCTCCCAGACCTTCGGCCAGTTGTAACTTATTTCTTGGGAATTCCCATTTGGGGTCTACATCTAGTATGAATTCTGATGCAGGTGAGGTTTCTGTATCATTTAGCTCTTGACGCTCAATTTTCACAAATTGTGTTTCCTAGGAGAACATTTATTTCCATTTGTGTGTACAAATTGAGAAATAAAGTTGAAAATCTAGTTAGTGGTTTTCGAACTGAATTTTACTCACCATTGGCAATGCAGACAATCCATCAGATATGTAACGTTTTTCAATCATAATTTTCTTGGCATATTGACAGTTCAAAAGCGCCCTTTCAGCTACTTCCAATGCCAGACATTTTTTCTTTCTTTCACTGAAATTGAAAATTGGATTATTAGGGACATGTAAAAATCAACTTATTGGCCCATGTCGAAGTTGTTCAATAAATCAGTATCAAGCGTTACTTTTCAAGTCGATGACAAACAGATAAAATAATCACCAATGCTCCAATGAATGAAATGCCCAAAATTGTAATAACGATGGTGGTAGGTCGGGAGTACCAAGGAGAAATTTTACTGGAGGAATCTTTGTCTGAAAGGCACCAAACATATCGAAGGATTTATTTTGATCTAGGGATCATCAATTTTATAAGGTAAAAAGTAAAAGAGACTTAGGTACTTAGTTGAATGATCAAATTGGTGTAGAAATAGGAAGTGGCTCCTGATACATTTCTGTTCAAACAAACGTACCACCCTTCATCTTTTTTTCTCGGATTCTGGAGAGTTGTGTTCCTGCTTTTCAGAGTTTCATCTGTATCATTCGACTGCAAAATGTAAAAATAACCATAACTACCTATTCAGTTGGTTTAATGATTTTCTATCAATTTTTTGTTTACCAGTAGAAGTAATTTGGATTTCATGATATCGAGATTAATTTTTTTCAAATGTAGATTCGTCGAATTATCATCAGGATTCGAAGGAGGACATTGGAATGTAATCTCTTGATGATAAAATGTAACAGACTGATTAAGATATTCATGGCTCTTGTTTATAACAGTCCATTCTATAAAAATTACCTATTTCATGATAAAACCATACAGATTTTAAAATTGAAATCATTTTTTATTCTCACCGAGAAAATTAACCGTGTAGATGACACATTTGGTGGCAGATTGACAACCAATTCCGTTACACATTTCACATTTATAATTTCCGGAACTGGTAACATTTAATGACGATCCATTTCCAGAATATTCCATATTTTTGTACCACTGCGAATTTGTAAACAATTCACCTATTTTAAGAACATGAAAAAAAATTTCAGTCAGTAAAATGTGAAGAAGATAGTGGCATCAAAACCGTGATGCTTCATAATATTAAAGGAGTGAGATTTCATACATGTGGGGTTACACTCCAACGAAAAAGTCACTCCTGCTGGTTTGATAATCGTGTAATTCAAACAAATTATATTTTTCGCTGTCGATAATTCCATTAAAATTTGATTTTTATTGGTGATCATTTCTCCGGAATCGTTATAAATTGGATTTGTAAGTGATATGTATGACGTCATTATTACACATAACCAAATTAAAATGCAAATAGGTTTCGTACCTATCCAATAAACAATAAAATGGAAAATTGAATTACAATTGGAGACATGAAAATAAGAAAATTACAAGTAGTACGAACCTTGGAGACAGAAAAACAGCATTTTCATTTGTGTATTTAAATTCGCGCATATTTATTCATTTAAATTCACGAATATAATAATTTAATAATGTCTAGGTAAGTAAATTCGAAAATTCATATAATTCACATGCCTGACAGTGCGATAAAAACTGATTTATCAAACATTCTCGCGATTATTTATGATACTTTTTTTTTTTAAACTCCAGATATATGTAGCGAGTTATGACAAAAATATAGTTTGCGGATGATTAAACGGAAGTAAAATGATTATGAGAGGTTTGTCATAGCATAACTCAATGCACCCTTTACGAATAAAATGCGCAACTTGATCTGAGAACCTGCGTGTATGATTGCCTACTTAATTTCAGAAGTCGTACTTAGCAGAGTCTACATTAGACTAGGTATAGGTACCTAATTATTTTCTAGATAAGTACATTTATTGAAATGTGAAAAAGCAAAGATTTCAAACATTTTCAGTTCCTTCGATTTGAAACTCATTTTCAAGATAGAAAACATCAGCATAATAATTATGTTGAAAATAAAAAATTGTAAACCAGCGAATATACCTGATTTTTGAATTCTTTCTTTGGCAAAAAGCTCATAAAAATTGACGGATTTGCCTGAAAATTGTAATTTGACTGATTACGTGAATTAAAAGATGGAAATAAATCCATTTCAACGCATAATGGGAAGAAATAAAGTTTTGTGAATTTTCTCCAAAATCATTTTAAAAATTGAGCCAAGTCAGTAGCCTAAAAAATGAGTTTGTGCTAATTTCATTGATAATAAAAAAAAATCAAAAATCAAATTTTCTGATCCCATGTCATTGTTAACAGAGTCGTGAGATAATAAACCACGAGAAAGGGTTCACTGAGGTTTCAAAATGATTCTCATAAAAATTTCCAGAAATTGGCCCGCCCCTCGATCTTTGAAAATTTGAAAATCTAAAAATCATACTGACACTTGAATGGTAGTAAGTAATTAACTCATACTCGTAATTGGAATTTTTCGATTTTACCAATGGTTTTAAAAATTTCAAAGTTTTCAATTCTGAGGACCCTTGGTTATCACTCTGATAGGATTTTGGGAAAACAAACCCCTAATTTTTTTAATTTGGACCACACACAACTGTTTTTGGCCTTTTAAATCAAAATTCAAGACAAGCACAAGAAATGCCTTATCAGCATTTCTTCTCTTGAAAAAAGTATAGGTACCTATACTTTGGCTGATGAGCATGCCATCGTGTCAAGTTTTTTGCTTCTTACTCTCGATTATTTTTTCACCGTCGAATTTTACAGTTCAATTTTTATTCTGCTCATCTCCTATAAGTATTATTTAAATGCCACACGAGAGTACCCAGCAGTTTTACGTGAAAAATTGATTTATCGAGCATTCTTGCGATAATTTGCACGTTTTTTTTGAATCCAGCGAGATAATGAAACGTTTTAGGAGATTAGCACTGATTCAACGGAAACCTATGCTGATATTGGAGTAATTTTATCTGAAATTTGAGTTGCTATATTGATATCGATGTAAAATATCCACGTATTCACCTATTTCCAAAAAAATTACGTGTAATTATCAGGTAGGTACAATGGAAAGCTTATAATTTTTTTTTGGAAAAAACCAACGATATACTTTAGAGGGAATAGGTACCTAGCACAGAACTCATGTTTGGACGACTTCGAAATGACCTTGTAAAAAGCTCCTCTTCTCGACTTGAACGCATTTACCACTAATCCTAATCATTTTAAAATCTGACTGTAAAAATTAAAGAAAAAAATTGAAAAAATTGAAAAAATTGAACGAAAAATAGCCAAAGTATATTCAAGACTCAGAAATACTTTTAAAAATTGTTTTTTATTTTTTAAAACATTAAAAAAAATCGAAACATTTATTCTTGAAGAAAATACCATCAAATGATCTCAGTTATGGATATTTTCATGCGAAAATATCATCGATGACGAATTTTAACCGGTACTCTCTTCCATAGATGAAGAATACGAGTAATCTTAATCTATGTTCTCTTCCAAGAGATGTATCGAAGCTGACTTATGTAGGTATTTGAAATAAATGAGGGCATAAAATCGAAAATTTCCGACTGGAATCGAATTTTTTCCAATTTTTTCGACTCAATGTTTCAATGTAGAATTTTCATACTTTCTTTCAATTCAAAATCCAAACGAAAATTACCCCAAATAGGTCATCAATTTGATAAACAAAAAATCGATTCAAACTCAATTTTTCCGGCCAAATAGAATTTAGCCATTATGAGGAGAGAAAGTTTCCCCATTGCCCCTCGTACCCAAAGGGAACTGAGCTACAGGACCTACTCGTAAACGGAGAGTTGTTTCTGAAAAAACACAATTTTTCGTCACTTTTGGGTGTGGATAGCTTCACCTACTGAGAACCTTGGTCACTTCTTAAAAAAGTGCGACTTGAATTTCTTTCCACGTTTTACTCTTTACAAAAGAATTACAAAGGTACAGATCGCGAATTTGAAAATTATTTTATTCTTATCAAATTCATATTGCTCAATCAGACATCTTAAAATCTTGCAAAAAAATTTTTTGGTCATCTGAAATAATTTTTGATAGGTATTTTAATAAAATTTTTCAAAAAAAATTATGACAATGCTGTCAACTAGATACATTTTGATTTATGCAATTTTCATAAAATTTCAATTGTGGTTGTCAAACACTCGAATATGAAGCTTTCATCTTAAATTTCTGACAAGAGGCAGACTTGACCTCTAAACTGATTAACCAATTAGAAACGAGTATGTACGTATCTGATTTTTCGAGACACACGTTTCCACTCCGGGTTAATTATTTATTTCCATGATTATTCATACGATGTTCTGCTGAAAATTTTGAAAACCATTTAGTGACATTTGAATTCCAAGTGAGTGATCTGAGATGATCAAGTAGAGTTAGGTACAAGTAGATATTTTCTACGGGATAAAGTTTGAAATTTCAAAGAAAGTGGTATTTCTGGTGAGAATTCAAAAAAACCAAGTTATTTACTTCTTAGCATACCATACAAAAGAAAAAAGTTACGATTCCAGTGAAAATCGTACCTACGTTAAAGTTGAAAAACTTGCACTTTTTTGCTGAAAATTTTTTTTATTCGGGCCAAAAAATCACAGATTTTTCCAACTTGGAATAATTTCAGTCAAAAAATTGAACTAATTTTTTTTCACGTATTTATTTTTTTCAAACCCAATTTTTTTCACGTCTATATTTTTTTCAAATCTAAATTTTTTCGCGTCCAAATTTTTTTCCAACCGTTATTTTTTCTCACATAAATTTTTTTCAAATCTTAATTTTTTTTACCTCTAAATTTTTTTTCAACCGTAATTTTTTATTTAGTTGGGGAGAAAAATTTAGTTGTGAAAAAATTAAGTATGAAAAAACAGTGTTTTGAAAAAAATTTAGGTGAGAAAAAAATTACGATGAGAAAAAATTACGGTTGAAAAAAAAATCAAGACGGCTCATTCTATGTCAACTCGACCAGGTTTTGACCTTGGGTCTTCCGATTTCGCTCAAAATTTTTTTACGAGTTCCCCTCGATGGTCTAATGAAGGAATCGCCGTCATTCCTATCCTAATCCTTCAGGGGGGCGGGGGGTGGCCCTTGTAATTTTCGTATAATTGGGATTTTTTGCGAAATTGCTTAACTTTGAAGGAGCATATCTCGAGATTGGTTAGGTCTAAAATAAATCTGTTCATGCTGTTTTGTAGAGAATTGAAAGGAGATTCAAAATTGATAATCACTTTTTGAAAAGTTCTAAGTTGAGCTTTTGTGATGGAAGCTCAACTTTCATGATAAGTACAAAAGATGAAGGGCCCCATTAAAAAATCTGAAAAAATTACTATAAAGAGGAACTTTTAATGTATTTTCCAACTAATTACTTTTCAAGATGGGATCTCAATACCCCTGGAGGGCACAGGGGTCCTAAATTTTGGTCAAAATTCAAAAAAATTGTAAAAGTGAAGTAATATATCGATTTCTACTAATTCGAAGGCGCTGAGTTCGAATATGTGCTTAGTTTTTTCATTCGACCCACTCTGAACCCCCCTATCAGCTCCCTAATGAGGTCAAAATTCAAAAAAATGAAAAATAACGTATGCCGTGTCGTTTGTTAGGTTTTTGAGGGCGCTGAGTTCGAATATTTGCTTATTTTTGGGTTTCGACCCTTTAGTGCTTCCCTAGCCCCCAATTTTGAAAAAACACATTGATTTTTTAAATGATTTAGTAATTTTGGAGTCAGTGTGGAGAACGAAGGAGGCGGATCGAGAAAGTAAGTTGATAATCGAGCTCTGCACCCTCGAATTAGTAGAAATCGATATGACACATGCTATTTCCGATTTTTTGCATGTGTTTTTTCAAAATTGGGGGCTTGGGGGGCACTAAAGGGTCGAAACCCAAAAATAAGCAAATGTTCGAACTTAGCGCCCTCAAAAATCTAACAAACGACACGGCATACGTTATTTTTCATTTTTCTGAATTTTGACCTCATTAGGGGGCTGATAGGAGGGTTCAGAGGGGTCGAATGAAAAAACTAAGCACATATTCGAACTCAGCGCCTTCGAATTAGTAGAAATCGATATATTACTTCACTTTTACAAATTAGGTTGGAAAAAATTTAGATGGGAAAAAATTACGTTTGGAAAAAAATTTAAGACGTGAAAAAATTTTAGATTGGGTAAAATATTTTAAGACCGAAAAAAAAAACACAACGTTGAAGTCCACGATGACGTACACAACCGTGCTGATAAGAAAAGTGTTGAAAAAAAACGAAAAAACGACCAAGTTCAAACCTTACCATAACAAAATGGTCAAAACAGGGGATCGTAAAAAAACATGAATACTCGCTGAAGCCATAAGTTACTGCTGAAATTTTTCTAAAATGAATCATTCGTATTATAACAAAATTTAAAAATAATTTATTCGTAAAATTGAATTTTTTTTTCTTACAGTTTCTACGTACCTAGCTACCTACATACAAATTCGAGTACAAGATACGATTTAGATAGCACAACAAGGTCAACATTAGTTGAATACAACAATTATTAGATTTGTAAAACAAATAAAAAAAACGAAACTACTACATTTAAATGACAGTAGAACGCGACAACAACAAATTAAAAAAAATACAATATTACAAAAAAAAAAAACATTAAATAAGTTACACAAGATATACAAATTTTACATTTAGTAAAAATTTATTACACATATAAATTATTAAAATTACACCTTTACATTCAAAATTACAAAAAAGGGAAAAGAATCGCCAGACTTCTCTCAAATAAAAAATAATAAATGCAAATCTATAATAGCCTCAATGATGCAAATTTCTAAATTCCGATGGTTGGAAAATAAAAACTTAAATATTTAATGAGATCTGATTATTTCAACCTTGTACTGGAGTTTTCTTTCTGTATCCGTTTCAATGTAGCACCGATTTCTATACACATTATACAAGAAAAAGAAAACAAACAAATAATAAAATAATAACAAATAATACTGAATATTAGATTAGGCTACATTTGGTAAGCTTTTTTCTTTACATATTATTAAAATACAAAAAATTATTTAAAGAAATCGTTATCATAATAAGTTATCTTCGCTATCACTGGATCCTGGACTAGTTGTAGGGGTCTCTATTTCGGGCGGCTCCAAGTCTAAATATTCCTAAAAGTTGAAAGCGAAATAATTAACGAGGTTTTCCAATTACGTATTACTCAAAATGAGTAAACCAAAATTATACATACTCTATAATTCATTAATATTTCTTCTAATTCTTTGACAATAGTGGAAAATTCGGGACGGTCGTTCGGATCGTAACTCCAACAATCACGCATTATATAGTAACTGAAAAACGATACAATGTTATGATAAATGAAAAATTCCAAAGTAAAGCTGATAAAATACAATTGCTCTTACATTTGCAAAGAACAACGAGGTGGTTTTTCCATACGATGCCCTGTGCGCAATAATTTGAATAATTCTTCCATATTTGGAATGGTAGGATACGGTACTCCACCCAGAGTCATAATTTCCCATAATAACACGCCAAACGACCATCTAGAAATTATACAAACAAAAATTTAATATTTCTAAATTTTTTCCTCTCTTGGAAAATGATACGAATTATTTTACTTACACGTCGGATTGTGATGTATAAACTCGATGGAATAAGGCTTCCGGAGCCATCCATTTGACTGGTAATCTACCATCCGTGGTTTTCCGGTAATAATCATTATTATGGATATCCCTAGCGAGACCAAAATCTGCTATTTTCATTTCGTAGTCGTCAGATACGAGAATATTACGAGCAGCCAGATCTCTATGTATACACTGAAATTTATATCATACTCGTGTGAGAAAAAAATGTAAATAAAAATCGAGAGGGGAGGGTTGGTTCAACAATTACCCTTTTGGAAGCTAAATATTCCATGCCTCGGGCTATTTGGTAAGCGAAATTCACTAGGGTTTTTTCATGCAATGTTTTCTCCTTGAAGGTGGCTCCGATGGCTGGTTCGTATCCGGATGAATGACGATGTTGCCTAAGGAAATCGCGTAGATTTCCGTGTGGAGCGTATTCAACAATAACGAGTAAAATTCCTTCTTCAGTGCAGCATCCCAGTAAATTTAGAATATTTCGGTGCCTGCCTATTACTTTCATTAATTCCATTTCCGCTACTAAATCCATCATATCGGTGTCGGTGGGTTGCTCTGAAAACACCATTGATATTTAAATTAGAAATTTGCAGATTTTATTTGAAATAAGTAGTGTTATTCAAGATGACTGGCTCAAATTGCAAAAAGAATACGATTTTTGGAAGGAGCATACTTTAAAATTCTCAAGACCAAAATTTCAGCTTACCAAATTAATTGTTTAAATTTTTGAGAATTTTTAAATTTTTTAAAATCGTAATTTTTTAGTTAAAACGTGATAATGAAAAGCTACATATAAGTAGCAAACTAAGCATACTGATTTTCCTCTTGATCCGAAATTTAATTTTCTGGAAAGGATCACTTATAAGTTAATAGGTAAAAGATTATTTTTGAGTAGAAATCACGATTTATTATCTCACCCTAGGAGAATGAGCCCTCACAAATCATTTTGGGGCTGCAGAGTGCTATTTTGGAGCTGACAAGGAGGGTGGAATATTTCTCATTTCTTCAAGGTAAGTACTAGGATTTTTTTGAATTTTTTGAAGTCTATGACTACCCTTTCCGTTTCAATTTTCACACGTTAGATGTGATTTTTTACTTCGACGCGGATATTAGTACCAGCCAGAGACCGGAAGCCAGCCGAAAGCCAACCGAACGCCAACCGAAAGCCAATCATTTTTAAGGCTTTTGGAAAGCTGAAAGCTAGCTCAGCTTTTTAATTCAGCAGCCAAAAGCCACCCGAAACCATTTGTTCTTTCGACTTTCTAACAGCTTTTTCCAAAAATTAAAATTCAATGATTATTGATATTGAAATGGCTAAAATTCGATTCGCTTCATGCCAGAATAAAAATTAAATTTTCAATTACATTCAATTTCTTTGAAATGAAATCAAAAAAAAAACATCAATTTTTCTAGTGAAATTTTTCAATTTTTTCCCTCCAACTATCCCTCCAACTCTGCTCCAACTATAGTACAGTCATTTTCGTTTTTGACCCAAAAAAATTCCCAGAAACGGGAAAGTTCACATATAATCTTTGTACCTAACTTTCCCTAAAATCAGGGAATATTTTCTCCACCTGTTGGAGGGTGACGGGTGAGGGGGTTCAAATTTTGGGTTTTCGGCTATAACTTTCCAAATTACGCCCTTATGAAAAAAAAATTGAAACAAAAATTATAGGGAATTAAAAAATAAACAATTTTTCTATGTATTTATCATTTTTTCCCAGGACATCATGGACGGGAGCTAGAGTCTTCAGAAAAAAATCAACTTTGAAAATTACCTATTTACACAAATAATTGTCAAAAATCAGGTTAATGATTGAAACTTACATTGAAATTTGAATTTATTAAAGCTAAAAACCGAAAGAGTCGTATCTTCTGCCAGTCAAAAGCTAGCCGAAAGCTAGCCTTAACAGCCATATAATTTCAAAAGTCAAAATCTGCAGCTTTATAATTTTTGTCACCAGCTAAAAGCCAAACGCTGCAGCTTTATCTTTTGGCTTCCAGTCTCTGATCAGTACTTCCTTTTGAAGAAGGATACTTACTATCAAACTGTTGGGAATGAAATTTTTTTCGGATTTTGACAAAAATTGATGAGGTAGATTCCTTCGAGTTTGAGCAGAAGACTTCCCAAAAATTGAGCTCTTTACTCCAAAGAAGCATAGCTAGAGGTCCTCAAAGAGAGGTCCCACTTTTGAAAAAAAAATCTGGGATTTTATCAATTTTATATAGTGCTACCAGTGGTGAACTTCGATTCCTCCCTTCTTCCTACACCCCATCTTTTTTGAAAAAACGCAATTTGAAATTTGATACTTCTCCAGTTCTCCAACTCATTGATTTTGAAACCACTTATTTCCCAGTACAAGGGCTTTGAAGATATCGAATTTGAAGATTTCTTGATTTTTATCACATTCAAATCGCTTATTTAGTTAGCTCAAAATTGAGCCGAATATCTTTTTGGTCAACAAGACATTGATTTTAATTAAATTTTTTAAAAAGATTAATGACAATTTTTATAGGATTCTAGTTGTTTTTCCAATGGTTTGAAAAGTATCTACCTGAGCCATTTTTTTTTTTTAGTTATAAACACAAATTTTAATCGATTTTTTGAAAAAATTTTGCAGCAACTTTGCCAACGAGAAAATTTTTAAAATTGTGTCAGTTAGGATGCAGTTGACAGCATTGCCACAAAAAAGTTTGAATTTATTCTTGGTCAAAAATGTTTTGACTCAATTCTGAGATGATTGATGAAGTGTTCTAAATTTTTGTAGAAACCAAGGAATCTTCAAATTTGGAATTTGCAACTTATTAACTGATTATAAAGGGGACAAAAAAGGTAGGTATCCATATCCACCCAGAAAAATTATAGATCTCTGTAGCAATATCCTGTCGACACCTAAAGTATTTTTTTTACTAGATTCCAAATTTTAAAAACAATGATAATGTAGGTAACGAAAATGATCAAATTTAATGCTGGTCAAAAAAATCATTTGAGGTATCCTATTCATTTAGTGTTGGACGCAAAAAAAACCACACAATATTGTTAAACTATTCAAAAGGAAGTGAGAACTAGTTTTGTAGCCGCTGAAGTTAATTTTCACACTTCTTGGAGAAATTCAAAAATATCGGGGAAAAAATCGAAATCTCGCAGGAGGCTCCAAAGTCACCAAAACTGGTAAAATTTGATTTTAAGAGGTTAATAATAGGTAGGAACCTGATTTTCATCAACTTTACTTTAAAAAATTTTTCAAAAAAAATTCACCAAAAATGACCATTTTTTAAATTATTTACCAAAAGTTAAAAAAATCAACTGGGGCAGCTGAAATTTTGATTAAAGAGGTTACGGAACATGCTTTTTCCGAAAATCCAATTTTCATTCAAATCTAACCCAATAGAGTAGTTCCACTGTCAGTAAATCGAACAAACCTTTTAGCATTTTGACAGCCACGGTTGTGGTAACATTTGGCTCCAGAATACCATATGCTTCGGCTTTCACAACCTTGCCGAATGCTCCCTCTCCTAGACTTTTACCCAATTGTAAATGTTCTCTGGGGAATTCCCAATCGGAATCGACTGGTAGTTCGTATTCGGTCATTGAAAACGAATCAGTTCGTACACTTTGAGCTTTCTGACGTTCGATCTTCACAACTGGAATTTGCTACAAGACCAAAAAAAAAATTAGTCTCAGTTTTTCAAAAATACCTCAAAACATAAAGTTCGGAAATATCTCTACCAAAGGTCCTTGTAAATTTTCACTCGAGATGGTTTGTTTTTCTACAATGATTTTCTTTGTCCAATGAGTCAACGTCTCCAATGCCATAATTTTCTTTTTCCTTTCCCTAAAATAACGCGTGATGATAATTTCGTTCCAATCAAATTTAAAAATTTCATTACAAAAGAGAAGTAACTCACTTTTTAAATCTACGAAGAATACAAATAACCACCATCATTGCAGCAACAAACGAAGTACTCAAGACGACAATGATAATGTTGGTAAATCTGGAATTCGTTGGCCCTGGCATATGCTGGACCACAGGATCTTCCAATTCTAAATACAAAGAATGAAAACGATTAGTAATTGTCCAAAACAAAGTTCCCCAGTTCGATTAAATACTTACTATCGACGACATTTAAATAAGCATTGGCATATGCGATGCCAAGTCCATTAGCTGCTGCGCAAGTGTACCATCCCGCATCAGCAAACGTTACATTGTTAAATTCAAGAATTTCTGGATTATCTATGCCGTCATTATTCGACTATAAGCAAAAAATGAATCTGTTACAATGTGCTTTTTCTTCCAGTCGATCAAAATTTAATTCGAATTGTCATGCGTTATTTCTTTATAAAGTCACACTCAAATAAATAATTTCACTGGTGCACCAAGAAATAAGAATATTCCATCATTTCCATCAAAGGAGGTTTGCCATCTTTGAACGTTTGATCAAAATTATATTTTTTTTTCAAAAAAAAAGTTTAGAAAGACAAGAAAAAATGATCATCTGATTTATGTAGAAATTTCGGAATAAAAATGACCTACAAATAGCCTACCTACATATTGGCAAACTTTCATCACTTGAACTGGGTTGGTTCAAACAATGAGAGTCGGGTTAAAGGGGGTAACTCTTCCACGGTAGAGTTGCATTTTTAGCAGACATTCGAATCGGAAAATTTGGGAAAATGATCATCTCAGATTTCCCATTTGAAAAATTTGTACCTACTAAATGGAGTCGAAGAAATTGGAAAATAATCCACAAGAGGCAAAATTGAAATTTATTGATATAAACCTGATTTGTAAAATTTTTGATTAAAATTTTAACCTTTGAATCTTTGATAAGCATTTTAAAAATGTTGTTTTCAAAAAATTCCCGCTCAAAAAGAGTTATCCTGTGTATAAATTTTTATGTTCGCCAATTTCTTTGGGTGCACCAACAATCCAACATCTACCTATGCACTTGCAAAATAACTAGGTAGATGAAATAAAGAAATAAAGCGTAAAAATGAATAATAAAAGTTGAGTACTAGAAAAGCATGAACAATTCAATAAATCATTACAAATGCAGTATAGCAACAAATACAAAGGTTTTAAGCACTAAATATTTTCTGGCATACCTATCTCCTCTTTCCATCTATTCGAGTCATTATTCATTATTCATTATTCATTTTTTTTTTTTGGTAATATTAAGGCACAATGTCCTAAAATTGGTCAAATGGATTTAAACGAATGTATTTTTAATTTCCATTAAATTTTTTCATGACTTTAAAAAGGATTACTTTTCAAACATTTCAAAAAATTCTTTGACAAATTGGAATTGAAAAAAAACTGATATGTTGCAATCATTAAAAAATCTCATTTTTAAAATTACTCGCCTATTTTCCTGCTTTTTTCTCTCTAAAAATGTTTTTTTAACAGTTGATTTAAAAAAAAAATTGCTTGTGTTTTCTATTAAATTAGCGTTGAAAATTGTTTAGGTAGGTACGTTGTTTTTGCTTTGTTTTACTTTCATTTCTGAAAATAGTAGGATGATTTTTGTTTGTTAAGCTTTTTAGTTTATTTTTGAAATCTGTTTCTTTTTGGGTGGCAGGTTCTCAAAATATAGTAGAATTAGGAATTTGAGATTTCTTTCAAAGTGTTTTCACCCCCCCCCCAGGGAGATATCCCACTTCGAAGTAAAATTTTGAACCGAAACAAAAATAAATCGAAAGTACATCATTGAAGAACCTCGCATTCAAAATTTCAGGTGCTGATGAAGTTCATTTCTAGAATTTCGACGGATTTTTGAAATTTCAAAATTACTTCATCGTTCTGCAAAATATGAAATTGTGATCTAATCAAATAAAAGAAAAAAAGTGTAATTTGGTATATACCCTATTTTCAACCTCCCGAATTGATTAGAACTTTGGAAACGGTTTTGAGACGTTTCAGAGCCTCCAGAAAATTTTGGAATTTTCCAGCCCTGGAGAAACGCCCACAACAGTGGCATCATCAGAATTAAAAATGGGGAGGGGGCACAAAAGAGGCTGTGTTTAGATAACTTTCTGACTTTTTTCACCTGCTAAAAATAGGGAGGGGGTAAAAAGAGAGCCTTTTTTTCGCATTTTTGCCTCAAATAGATCATAGAATTGTAAATTTGTTTCTGCCCGAGCAAAGCGAGGGCGAAGCTTTAAAAAAATTGGTTTAATGCCTAAAAATACATTTTTCCATGTTTTAATGCTTTAAAAATCCCTATCTGATGTAGGTAACTCCTTCAATCTCCTCACTTCATGTTACCTATAATCGACAAATTTCTGAAATTTTCGAAATTTTAAATCATTCATCTAGTCTTCAAGAACATTGGTAAAAAAATTGATTATTGCATTTCAACCTATATCAATTTTTTAAATCCTCGATCCCCAACCGCAAAAACATGCCAGATAACACATACCCACATTAAAATACAAATCACAACATTCACATGCAAAACCACCACAAACCCTTCAATTTCAACGCCTACATCAAACAAAAAGCAACACCATTCGAGAAAAAAAAGAGAAAAATGCAAGCCAGTACCTCTCACCAAAAAGCCATCATGTTAGTAATGTTAGTACACTGCAGTGAAAAACAATATCCAGGCCACTCAGTGAAAACGATGTACCTCTACCTTATTCATAGCAATTTGAAGTTCTGTTTCATTTTCAAAGTAAGCTTTGAACCATTTAATAAATGGATGAAGCCCAGATAAAAATTTACACTCAAAGCTGCTCGATTCACCAACGACAAGTGTTTTATTTTGAGGCGCTGTGGTTAATACTGGACTATGTCGTATTACCTCTGTGTACACCAAAATATAATAAAATAAATTAGAAGAAAAAAAAATCACCATGTTAAAAAGCTCCAAACCGTGTGTGATTGGACGCCGACCATAAGATAACATAATAATAATAGTGTGTACAAAGTGTAATAATATGAGGCTTCCCAAACACCGCTATTTCCAAAGGGTTCCGGAGTTCCGGCGTGTTTTTTTTTCAAATACCTGTAAGAGAACTCCTGCCGGCGGTTTTTCTCCTTCATCCGACACGTTATAAGGTTTGATCCAAGTAATAAACGGTTCGTTGTCGGAAAGTGTCGGACATTCGAGTATCGCGCTGGTATTTACCAGTACAGTAATATTTTTAGGATAGCCTTTTACAATAACTGGTGGTGAGGGATATCGCGCTATAATCACGATGTAGGTATATTAAATTTATACCAAAATTACACAAATTCCAGAAAAAATTTAAAGGACACGTGCTTTGCAAAAAAAATTTCAAAGAAGTCCAATTTTTTTATAAATTAAGATATAAATAAATCCTGATAGGACTCCACCCTTTAGAGGTCCCACTGCTTCCTTCAATCAAATGGAAGTTACTCTACGCCTAGGTATATTGTTATACGTACTTCAATGACAAAATATGGGTACTTAGGCACCTATGTACATAAAAGTACGCACACAAAATACATGAAAATCAGAATCCTACATCAAACAAACGCACGTCCTGCTTCAAACTCGTTTTGAATTATTCTTATGGTTAATAAACTTTATCCTACTACTCTATTTGCCAGCGCGCAATAAAAAGAAACGTACTACGTACAAGACAGTACGTTCTTTATCAAAAATTAATAATCAACCATTCAAGTCAGTCTTTTTCAAAATATCTTACCTACTACTTCGACTTGAAACGTATGATTTATGCAGCCAATTGTGTTGCATACGACGCATGTATAATTTCCCGAATCACTGGGAGTTAAATCTTCCATCATCAAAGACCATTTACGATACTTTGTCATTCCCAAACTTCTGGTTGGCGGGAACCCATCTTTTGACCATGTTACATTCAGAGGTGGATTACCTGTAGAAATTTATGCCAAAATTTACCTACTCTTGTAAAATGGTGTACTGAAATATGTACTTTGGTAGTTACGAATGGGAACTTTATGTATGTACCTCCCGAAATACACTTCAATTGTACAGTATTTCCAGCTGGTTTTCCAACTGTCCAGGGCATATCTTTTTTCATGAAATAAGGAGCACCATTAGTAGTTGGAGTGCTATCTTTTCCTGAATCTTCGTTGTTATCTTCGTCATTGTTATTATCGATACCCCCGTTATCGATTTCTGAAAAGTAACAAGAAAGTGACCTTTTTTTCAGCCCAGTACGTAAATGGATTGAAATACTTGGATAAATAACATAAAGTAAATACACATATGCAAAAAAAAACCATCTTTTCCTAATTCGATACAATGAAATTTTTTCAGTTTTTAGTGTCTTTAAATGGTTATTTCTTGTCATTTTTTTAAAAGACGATAGAAACTGCAATTTTTTAATATCCTAAAATGGTCTTTTCCTGTTGTTTTATCAAAAAACAACAAAAACGGAATTTTAAAATGGTCATTTCTTGTCTTTTAATCAAAAAACGATAAAAACAACAGTATTGCTGCATTTGAAAATGGCCATTTTTTGTCGTTTCTTCAAAAAAAACAACAAAAACGAACATTTTTTAGTGTCTTAAAATGGTCATTTCTTGTCGTTTCATCAAAAAACGACAAAAACGACAGTTTTACTCGAGGTACACACTTGAATATTAAGAAAATGTGATATTAGGTATGTACAATTTTCGTGTCGTTTTTTTTTTAATCAAAAATTTCATAATTTCAAATTTTTTCATCGAAAACGAAGATTTCTGGTGGCTAATTTTGGACGAAACATTATTTTAAATGGCTCATCAAAAAGTCTACCAAAGACAAATATTTGCTTCAAACCGAAAATTATAGATTAGTAGGATTTCTAACTTTAAAGAATACGAAATCGTCCCTTTACAATATTATTGAAATTTTTAAAAAATTATGAAAAGTCCAATTTATGTACTTTAATTTACCTGGCCCTGTTTTACGGATTTACAGTGGGTGGTGAGCGATTTTTTTTTTACCAAGTCCGCTTGTAAGGTCTGAATTTTTTTCCTGTAAAATTTTTTTCTCAAAATTTTTTTCTCAAAATTTTTTTCTCAAAATTTTTCAAACTTCGATTTTTTCAACGTCAATTTTTCAAGACTGGCATTTTTTTCTCAAAATTTTTCAAACATCGTTTTTTCTTAAGGTCATTTTTTCAAGACTGAAATTTTTTTCTCAACATTTTTCAAACTTCGTTTTTTTTTCAAGGTCAATTGAATCGTGTTGAGTCAAAAGAGACCAAGCGACAAATTTGGGAGTTCTAAGATTTTAACGTATTTTTCACTGGTAATACAGAATAAGCTTCTGAGCACGTAAATTATTGATAGATTAATGTTACCAAAGTTCACATTTTTCTTACTTTTTATCCCTTGTTCAATTGTTTAGAAGTTATCGTACTTTTAAGTCTGTTTTTTGATGAAATTTTTGATGTCGTGGTCGCTTTTAGCTTAACAAGGGTCAAGTTTTCAAGACTGAAATTTTTTTCTCAAAATTTTCAAACATTGTTTCATTTTAGTCTTGAAAAATTGACGTTAAAAAAATCAAAGTTTAACAAATTTTGAGAAAAAAATTTCAGTCTTGAAAATTGACCTTGAAAAAATCGAAGTTTGAAAAATTTTGAGAAAAAAATTTCAGTCTTGAAAAATTGACGTTGAAAAAAATCGAAGTTTGAAAAATTCTGAAAAAAAAAATTTTACAAAAAAAAATTTAGACCTTACAAAGTGGACTTGGTAAAAAAAATCGCTCATCACCCACCGCAAAAATCCGTAAAACAGGGCCAGGTCTTAAATTTATTTGTTCTCATCTTTTACGAACTCTCCCCTTCTCATCTTCTTAGCTTTGATTATTTATTGAAAAAATTGAATTTCGACAATTGTTCAGAACTTTGTTTTTGCTTTACTTACCTACCCAAAATATAATGTTTTCCAAATTTTCATTTTTTCTCCAAACCCTTTTATCTATAGGTACCTATAGAATTATCTAGGTATTGAAATTTCAACTTACCAATAGTGTTGACTTCTAACCAAGCGCTACTTGTTTTTACAATGGAATCATTACGAACAACAACACAGGTATACCATCCGGTATTACTTCCGTCGACATCACGAAGCATTAATTTTTTCGGATCCGAAATGTGACTAGACTGTAGTCCAAAACATTGATGAAAATTAGTATGATATTTTAAATTACAAATTTCAACGTGCGTGGTGCCAGTTAAAACTTAGAAACTTACTAAAGGAATCGTCTGACTAAAATCGATCGATGATGGATTTTTGGTCGAATACCGCCAAATAACGTTATCGTTTGGATTTGACACAACGCATGTGAAAAAGGTATCTTCGCCATTTGAAACTGTCCTGTTGGTCGGTCCTTCTATGATTATTGGAATATCATCTGTGGCATCTAAAAATAGATGGAAATTATTAAGTATTTTACAAATAAAGAGAAAAAACATGTGCTTTGGATTAATATAAATTAAAGATAAAAATAACCATGTGAATATTGCAATTTGAATGAAAAAACAAAACAATGTTGTCAACTTACTGAAAACATGTAATTTGTAAATGGTATGATGATCGTGGTTATTAGAAGAGGGTTTAATTTCGCATTCGTAAACTCCTTCGTCTTCCTTTGTTAGGGCATTCAACGTCAAATTCCCCTTATTCAGAAATTGTTTCATTTCGGTATCATTTTTATACCATTTTATAGTGATATTTGTTTTACCTGTAAACGAATGGTATTGATTTGAATTCGCGATAAAACTTCAAAGTTATTAATTCCCAATCATACGTACTTTTCGAATGTGGACAACTCAGTGTGACTTTTCCATTGAGAAGTTTAACAACGTGAGTAATAGAAATTTGACTCTCATGATCTTCCATTTTGTCATCAGTTTTATGACTCATTATTTGTAATGTTGTTTTTGGGGTGGGCTGCTCCGGGTTATATATTATCTTCGGTTGCACGTTTATTGTAATATTATACCAGAAACTTTCCACTGTGTTGTTTTCATTCCAGTTCACATTGCAATAATACGTGCCATTGTCTCGTTTCTTAATCGGCTTGAATTTTAAACTAAAATGAACATTATTTGTTAGCGGAGGATTACCTATGAAAAGTTTTGTGGAAAATAATGAAAACCAAAAAAAAGTTACCATTGTTTACTAATTTTAACATTTTTGAAATCTGCTAGGTTTTTTCTATCTTTATACCACGTATAAGTAACATTTTTCCTGTCCGATGATGGCCCACCACAGACAAGAGTTACCACTTCTTCCTCCATGAATATGCCGTTTGTTTGGTTATCTATCGATTACAAAAAAAAATGAATATTGAAGAAATATATAGGTATTCAAGTAAGTATATCAAAAAAGATACACCTCCCCCCCCTGAAAAGTTATAAATCATGCTTATTTGGGGAGAAAATTTATTCAAATACTCAGTGACGTAGATGGGATAAAACAATGGAAAAGGTTTATTTTTCAATTTCTAGGATAGGAAAGATAGTTTTAATATAATTTTTACCTGACAAAGGTTTCCCCACTCGAAGTAAAATTTTGAGCCGAGCAAAAACAAATTGAAAATATTTCATAAAAGAAATAATTTTTCAAAATTTCAGGTGCTAAAGTGCGTTTTTTGAATTCTGGCGAATTTTTGAAATTTCAAAATTAGGTACTTACCTACTTACCTTATCTCATCGCCCTACTAAACGTGAACATTTGAGCGAATCAACGAAAAAAAATGGGTGCGTCATGGGACGTACCTCAGAAGTGAAAACTTGTTTCTGAATTTTTGATTTGTATATTAGAGGTTTCGCTCTTTTATTTTGAAATCTATAATAAGAGGTGGGTGAATAGATAATATTTTTTTGTAAAAAAGGAAATGTCATTTGGAACAAATGATAAAAGTTAAACAAATCGCATTACCTGTATAGATTATGAGAAACTTAGTGAAAGTTTTTATGTAATAGATAGGTAACAAAACATATGCAATATGGTGCAAACGAATGAAGAATTTTAGAATAAGAGAACAATATATTAAGGTTTTGAAAACAAAGGAATGGAGAATGAATAATTGAAAAAGTGAGAACGGAAAGACGTGTCTAGTTGTTTGTACAATAAATAAGTAACAGGATATGGTCTTAACAAAATTTCAGGAATAGTAATCTAGAACATATAAATGTCATTTATAACAAATGAAAATTTCAGGATTAGTAATCTAAATCTAGGACATATAAGTGAGAAAAACGCGAAAAAAATGTGTTATAAACGACTGAAATATATTTTCCACTCAAAAACAATATATTGAACGAAAATTAAAATTCACACGTCAATTAAGAATTCCAAATGACACACAAAAGGTAAAGCAGTGCTGTCAACAAATTTCTTTTTGACTTTTAATAATTTTCTTTTAGATTACATTTTGACTTTTTGTCACACTTAACGAGTGACATTTTTTTAATGACTTTTAAAAGGTAAAGCAGTGCTGTCAACAATTTTCTTTTCTACTTTTAATAATTTTCTTTTAGATTACATTTTGACTTTTTGTCACACTTAACGAGTGACATTTTTTTAATGACTTTTAAAAGGTAAAGCAGTGCTGTGACTTTTTGTCACACTTAACGAGTGACATTTTTTTAATGACTTTTAAAAGGTAAAGCAGTGCTGTCAACAATTTTCTTTTTGACTTTTAATAATTTTCTTTTAGATTACATTTTGACTTTTTGTCACACTTAACGAGTGACATTTTTTTAATGACTTTTAAAAGGTAAAGCAGTGCTGTGACTTTTTGTCACACTTAACGAGTGACATTTTTTTAATGACTTTTAAAAGGTAAAGCAGTGCTGTCAACAATTTTCTTTTTGACTTTTAATAATTTTCTTTTAGATTACATTTTGACTTTTTGTCACACTTAACGAGTGACATTTTTTTAATGACTTTTAAAAGGTAAAGCAGTGCTGTCAACAATTTTCTTTTTGACTTTTAATAATTTTCTTTTAGATTACATTTCGACTTTTTGTCACACTTAATGAGTGACATTTTTTTAATGACTTTTAAAAGGTAAAGCAGTGCTGCCAACATTTTCCTTTTTCACTTCTGGATAAATGATATTTTTGTAATATAATGTGAGAAATTTCCCTGGATAAATGATATTTTTGTAATATAATGTGGGAAATTTCCCTAGATAAATGATATTCCTGAATAATTGGTGGTTGGCAACCGTGTATAAGCGTAACGCGTCGAAAAAAATAGACCCCCACCATAGAAGTTTTCACTTCAAAAATCTGAAATTTAGGACGTATGTACTCTATTTTTGACTTCCCGAATCGATTAGAAGCGGTTTCGAGACTTTTTGAAACCTCCAGGAAATTTTGGACTTTTCCAGCGCTACAGAAAAGTATGTACATAAAAATGGTCTATTTATAAACTTCAGCATCTATAATCGCGAATTACTCATATTGATGACCTATTTGATCGATTAAAGCACAATTTTCCGAAATTCGTAACTTCAAGAAATCCATAAGGTCATAAGGATCATTTTTATGGGCTTTTTTCCAGCGCTGCAGGAAAAGTCCAAAATTTTCTGGAGGCTTCAAAACGTCTCGAAACCGCTTCCAATCGATTCGGGAGGTCAGAAATAGGCTATGTAAGGGTAAGGTGCCCCATTATCGCCTAGTGCCCAATGTCGACCACCTCGTCTATCTCCGGCGCTATGGGCGACAGCGAGCCGAAAAAAATTTGTTCATATTCTTCATCGAAAATCCGGAAAAATAAGACCACTCCGACATCCTGAAAGCCAAAACTCGCGGAGAAAAATAGAGAAGAAGAAGTTGGAAGGCCAAAAACTTTTTTTAGCAATTGCTTGCACGCCTTGGAATTCTTGGTAAAAGTTATTGAAGTAAATGTTTCTCGTGTGTTTTTAATTAAGAAAGTTCCAAGTTTTCACCGGTATCATCGAATTTTAATAATTACTACAGTAAGTTTTTAAAAAAATTCACTCAAAGTTAAATTCATGGTGTAGCCCTTTATCGACCACCTATAATCTTATGTAATTTGTTGTTTTCAAGTGATTTCGTTTTTTTCGATTTTCTCGAATTTTGGTTGTAAGGTTGTGATTTTGGTCTTAAATTGTTGATCTGTGAAAAATGAACACGAAAAAATTTTTTTCCAGTAGATTTCGTTTATAGCGGACAAAATTAGTCGGTGGCCGATATTAGGAACCCAAAATTTTGACCTTGCGTTTTGACATGTCTCAGAAAAAAATTCCTAAAAAATACTAAATTTTAACGGATGGCCCCGGGGCTTTCCACAATTTTAGGGAAAGGATGTAGGTATCCATTAAGCCATCAATGACATTTCCAGCCCTTAAACTTTTGAAATGGTGAGACTTCAAAAAAAAGTGGGCGATAATGGGGCACCTTACCCTTACCAAATTTCAAATTTTTTTGTTGTTTAGATCATTTCATGTTTTGCAGGGTGATGAGATAATTTTAAAATTTCAAAAATTCGAGAAATGCACTTCAGCCCTTGAAATTTTGGAAATGGGGTTCCCTCAAGATGTACTTTCGATTTATTTTTGTTTCGGCTCAAAATTTTACTCTGAATTGGGATAGGTACCCCCTCCTCCCTCCTCCTATGAAACAATTTCAATAGGATACAAAAAAAGCGAAAATAATGCCTGACGCTTGAGTTTTGCTCAGGGGGGGGGGGGGGTGTACAGACTGAACTCGTAAAATCCTTAGATATAGCTACAGCACTGTAAACATTAAAGATATATTTTCTATACTTGGTTGACGAGCAATTTTCTTAATTTATGAGGTAAAATGGAACATGAAAAAAATAGGAACTCCAAAAAAGAATAAAAATCTCTCATGAGAAAGAATTTCTAGCAAAAATTTTGGTAAGATGCCATGCATAGATGAAAAGCTACATTTCATGATGAAACGTAAAAAAATAAACACAAAATAAGATTTTTCAGTTGAAAAATGTTTTGAAGTTCATTGATCTCACAATTTTGGTAATTTCTAAATAATTCCAATATTTTTCATAATAACTAAAAAAAAAACTAAAATTTCAAAAAAAATCTTTAAAAATCTTTAAAAATTTCAAACCTAGGTAATTTAAAAATTCAAATTCGGCAAGTAAAAAAAATACCAAAATGCATAAAAAATTCTAAAATTTGCAACATCTTTAAAAAATTAAATTTTTAAAATTTTTCCAAGGTTTAAAAATTTTGTAAAAATTATTTATAATTTTTTTGAAAACTTTTTTGAAATCTGAAATTCTTTTCAAAATACGTCCGAAGTTTGAAAATATTTTTAGCATTCTTCAGCTAAAAAAAAATCAAAATTTCGGTTTAAATATGATCAGAGACTTTCAATATCTACTCACCAATGATATTTTTTCACGAAGTTTAAATTTTTTTACAAATGCGCAATTTTCCGTACAAATTCTGAACTTTTCCATAAATTGAGTTAGTTTTTACAAATAACTATAAAAATGTTTTACATAATTTTTAAATTTACGAATTTTGAAAACACTCGAAGAATGTTGTCACATTTTGAAAATCATCAAAATTGTCAAGTTGTGCACTTTAAAACGCATCATTTTCCAAATTTTGACACAGCAGTCAGTTTGGAAATAAAATAATTGATTCTTTCTATACTGAAATGAAAGAAAAGAGCATTCATTCAATTCTGAGATATGTTTAATGAAGCACCTCTATTTCATAAACTGAATTACTTAGCAGGCAAATTTGCAAGAAAAATCGTAAAATCAACAACTGGCTAAAAGTATAAATTTCATGATTTCTTTGAATTAGCTACCTCTCCAAGTCCCAAAGGGCTTTCAAATAGAACAATACTTCTGCCAAAAAGCCCTACTTCGAGTAATTAATAAACAAAATAACCATATTTTTTTCTCGAGAACCTCGTTAAAAAATTTATTTTCGAGTAGGTACAATTTGACAAACTACATATAAAAGTGACGATATAATTTTCTGGGAAACTATCGATGCTCTACTATAAAATCCACACATTCACGCATTCTGTCGACAAACTTTCGAATTTCCAGATGATTATTCTAAAAGCAGAGTTGTTTTGCAAATCAGCACTCTTATTGGCGGTCTCGCCATTTTTAACTAATTTCATTGAAAATATTATCATTCCTTTCATTTTCCCCCTTTACCTCTACTGCCCTCTGTACCAACATTCTAAAAACATTCAAATAAAAAACGCCTCCAAAATATTATGTATATTGTATATACGTTAAGATTGGTATCTTAAATCAAATTTTAGAATTTTGGATGTCTCCCCTCCCCCTGAGGTGGTTCATTTTCCTCTAAAAATGAGATTCTTAAAATTTTAGCTCCTCAATTACGTTGGAGGCCATAAGTTGGACCCTCTTATTTCTTATGAGATTAACATAAGTTAACATGACCTTTTTGGGAAAAATGATGCAAACTTTTGAATTTTTTTCAAAAATCTGAAAATATCACCCTATTTTGATTTTTAGAAATAACCTTTGGATCCGAAGAATCTTGCAAGGAAGAATAAAATTCTTGGATTATCAAGCAGGATATATTTGAGATATTTTTACTCAATTTTAGGCTCCCCTGAACCCCCTGCTAGAATGGATCCTTGAGTGCAAAGTTCACCTCCAAAAAGTAAAACTGAGTCATATTTTCGAATTTTTGAGGAAAATCTGAAAATTTTGCATTTTTTTATTCCCTTATCCTCCCAAAATCGTTTTTAGCATGAATCCCAGGAGAAAAGGGAGAGTCCTGCGCATGGCCCAAAATTGATGTAGGAGACTGAAATTTCGGGAAACTCATTTCTAAGGGAAAATGAATCATCCCAGGGGGTAAGACCTCAAAATTCTAAAAAAATATTCACAGTGTCACAACAAACACCCTACTACATATTTTATACGAATCTCGAAGCCTCAGACAAGACGCATTTCGACCATGAAAATTTCACTTCGATATCGCCGACCCAGACTGATACGACATAACCTAACCATCTTCGAATTCTAATAATAACACCGGCGTTAAAATTCGTTCTTCACGACTGTCACATTACTCAGCACCGTGTAAACGTACGAGACAAACGTAAAATTCATCATCGCATTTTGCCGAGCTGCACTTGGTTCAAAAACCGCAGCAAATTCAATTTTCTGAGAAACTCGCACACAAATATAAGTCAAACGTAGGTAGGGGCCATAGGGGCACCTTATGAATAGGAGAAAACCGAGTACTCCACAAAATGACGTAACCAAAGCCAAGCAGACAGTTATAAGGCACACATATGGTAAACAGACAGACAACAAGTTACTCATAGCTTGTCTTTATGAAGCAAGGTATGTATGTATGTAATATTCGTATATAATAATAACCCAGATGAACGAGCATTAACTTATATAGGCCTTTGTACACGGTGAATTATCATTGTGAATAGACGAATAACTCGATCTATGTTACCCTTTGACGACCTGGCGTTGTCGCCGCCGAGCGAATCGTGATATGGGCACCAAATGTTTAATCCTAGGGTTCGTTTTACAATAATAATGACAATATTTTCCACGTTGTACTTACTCTTCAACGTGATATTTTTCGGTTTAATTGCGAGTGTATCAGCCCACGTGTACGCTGCCATCAAAATACACCATAATGACATCGAAATCTGTATAAACTTTCCACCTACAACCAAAGAAAACGATATGGATATTAGAAAAGGGAAATAAAACAATAAACGAAGCGTGATTAAACGCCAAACTATACATATCACATTTCGTATCTACGTTTATATAATTAGCCCAGGAGAAATGTACTTTGAAAAAAGAAAAATATGTTAATCGCGATTTTATTGCTAAAAAAGCTTCTATATGATGTCCAGAGTCTGTGATAAATTCGCACCACCCCCACCCTTATTAATACTCCCAAAAAAATTTCAGCTCCCCCGACCTCAGGGAGTTGAGCCAGCGCTGCACAAAGTTGGACATTTTTTAGTAAAATGCCAAAAAAAACGAGTTTTTCGAATATAAAATAACCCCTAAATTTCAATTTCGAAAAATTTCATGTTTTCTGCATACATTTTGAGATGACGAATCCGACTAGCATATCAACTTTATCATTTGGAGTGTTTAACCTTCCGTACGGTCCATTCGAAAGTACATGGATCGTGTTTTTTCAGCAAAAAATGACCTCCAAAACCACTATAGTAGGGTCTCAATTCACGAAAAAACACATCCGCTCGACTGAGCTGTAAAAAAGCAATTTTATGATTGATTCGTGTTCTAGACATTACAACAAACAAATTTAGCCCAGATGCCTTTTTTTACCCCTCCCCCTTTTCCGAGGGTCCACCTCCCTTTCTTAAAAACGCCTGTAGCGCTCCTCCTATGAGTTCTAGTGAAAAAAATTTCCCACAAAAGTTGTCCCTCAACATCTCAGCTTCAAATTACTTTCTATAGAAAATCCAATTTGGGGCCACTGGTGCCCCTCAAATTTGAAAAAGTATTTCAAAAAATCATGAAAATCACGTTTTTTTTATTTTTACCAAAAAGTTTCTGAGATGAGTAAAATTTGTAAATAACCAAAAGTATTCAGAATTAAATTTCCTATTCGATGAGTTATATCACGACTATTTTAGCCCCGATCCCCGTTACATACAGCCCCCCCTCCCACACATCAAAATTTCAGTCTTCTAGAAAAATTTTCCAGCAAAAATTATTTTTCACTACCTAATCTACAATTTCGATCATTATAAAAATTATTTTTTGAGCAATCCCTACCCCTTAAATTCGAAAAATATCCCCAAAAAATACATAAAAATACGTTTTTTTACGCTTCCAATGCAAAGCTTTATGTAGACAGAAATTAGGTATATTCATTAGTTGCTTCTTCATACAAAACTGGAAATTAAAAATTATGATTTTTAGACACTTTCCCCTCAATTTCTGTCTACATAATTATCTTTAAAGCTTTGCATTGAAAGTGTAAAAAAGCGTATTTTTATGTATTTTTGAGGGATATTTTTCAAATTTGAGGAGTGGGGGTTGCTCAAAAAATAATTTTTATAATAATCGAAATTGTAGATTAAGTGGTGAAGAATATATTTTTGCTGGAAAATTTTTCTAGAAGACCGAAATTTTTGATGTGTGGGAGGGGGGTGGACCTGTATGTAACGGGGATCGGGACGAAATAGTCGTGATATAACTCACCGAATAGGAAATTTAATTCTGAATACTTTTGGTTATTTACAAATTTTACTCATCTTAGAAACTTTTCGGTAAAACTAAAAAAACCGGATTTTCATGATTTTTTGAAATACTTTTTTCAAATTTGAGGGGCACCAGTGGCCCCAAATTGGATTTTCTGTAGAAAGTAATTTGTAGCTGAGATGCTGAGGAACAACTTTTGTGGGAAATTTTTTTCACTAGAACCCATAGGAGGAGCGCTAAAGGCATTTTTAAGAAAGGGGGGTGAACCCCCGGAAAAAAGGGAGGGATAAAAAAAGGCTTCTGGGCTAAATTTGTTTGTTGAAATGTCTAGAACACGAATCAATCATAAAATTGCTTTTTACAGCTCAGTCGAGCGGATATGAAATTGAGACCTGATGACTACACGATCTGGATCTGTATTCTTTCGAATGGGCCGTATGGTTAAAACACCCCAAATGAAAAAGTTGATAGGCTAATCGGATTCGTCATCTTAAAATGTACACAGAAAACATTAAATTTTTCAAAATTGAAATTTAGGGGTGATTTTATACTCGAAAAACTCGTTTTTTTAGCACTTTGGTCAAAAATGTCTAACTATGTGAAGCGCTGACTGTGCCTCCTGAGATCGGGGGGAGCTGAATTTTTTTGGGGGAATACTTCTACACCCACATAACTCTTCACGCGAATTTGAGCGGAATCGGTGCAAAACAATTTTCTCCCACATAAGGCGCCCCCCCCCCCTCAAAAAGCAATAGGAGTGGGGGCGGTGCAAATTTATCACAGACTCTGGACATCATATAGAAGCTTTTTCAGCAATAAAATCGCGATTAACGTATATATTTTTAAACCAATTTTTCGATGTTATTTTTCCGGGGCTATAATTACCACTTCGTTAAAAAGAACATAAAAATTGAAAAAATTTACTCTCGTTTCCGCAATAAATTTTCAATCCGACTTTACAACCTTGATACTCTCTAAAATACATACAGCCTATACAGTGTATAGTATCTCGTAGATTTGGAATTATTTCAACGTTATTTAATTACGACGATGATACAGAGTGATGAACTACACAACACGCCGAGACATCAACATTCCCCCATCATTGTAAAAAATTGTAACATTCGCGTTGAGTAATTGCATATCTGTACTGGGCCTCGTGAGTTTATTTTTAAACGACGCTCCGCCGAATTAAAATTGTACTTAATTTATAACCGTCAACGGTGATCCGAAAAGACCTGAGAATTTTCCACCAGAGCAGGTGATAAACATCAAATAGAAATCTACTTTGGCACAAGACTCGCTCGAATCACTTATTCTTTGATAACCTTTCGTGGCGTTTCGTTTTCTCCTCTGAGATTATACAGGGTGTCCGTAGTTTGATTGGAAAGCAGAAAGCTACAGATTGCATTCGATTAGAGCAAGAAAAATCGTCACATGATAGTTTAATCTGCAGTCAAATTTCCTGGGATTCAAAATTATAATTTTTTTGTTCATTTTTGGAGAATTTTTTTAGACAGCTCATGAGCTCAAATGAAAAGCCATAGTGATTTGAGGAACTCGTGAGGAAATCATTACTGGAAAATTATAAAAATAAACTACTTAACTCTGTAACTAAAATTTTATCAACCTAAGATTATCTTCTGATTTTTGTTGAATTTTTTTTGGTGCCTAATTTAAAAATTCAACTCGCAAAATTATTAAATGTCAACTTCAAATTTGAAAAAAAAAACGTTTTGGTATCAGAATTTCTGATTTGGTTACCCCTGGATCAATTCTGATGCCAAAATGATTTTTTTTTACAACTTTTGAAGTTAACATTTAATAACTCTGCATTTTCACACATATTAACGGGTGTTGAATGGAGTTAATAGTATATTATGCAACAAGGGAGATAAAGTGATTTTCGACGAATTTTGAGGTTTATTGCCCGAGCAAAGCGAGGGAAATAACTCAAAATCGTCGAAAATCATTTATCTCCCGAGTTGCATACCATATTTTTCATTGTAGAGGGAGTAAAAGTCGAGTTTGAGCACTCGAGCGATTCGCAAGAGGGAGTAAAAGTGGACTTTTACTCCCTCTACAATGAAAAATGTTTTTACCTACTTTTTCTTTGAATATGGTGTAAAATTAACACAAAAAAGTCAATTTACACAATTTTGACCTTTGAAAAAAAAATTGTATTTTCTTCCAATCTTTGGAATTTTTTTCCTCGAAAATACGAAATAACGTCACCTCAATTTTTTAATATATTAATCAGCATGTAAAGTTGTACTTTACAGATTTTTTTCAGAATTTTTGGCGATTGGCAGCATAGAGAAATGCCATTTTTCAACTTTTACAGCTGATTTTTCGTGTTAAAAAAAGTGGCAACACTGATTTTTAAAAAATCGTTAAAATTCTCTTCAAAAGCCCTACACATTAGAAAAAGTTTCAACTTTCAATCCATCATGGTTTTCGAGTTATCCACGCCCCAAATTTACCATATCCAACTTTACCTCAAAACTTTAAATGCTCGTGGCAGCCCTCCAAAAAGACTTTAAGAGCTGCGGTTTGCGGCATTCGTCATCTCTCATCAAGGTCTACCCACATAAAAAAAATGAAAAAAAATCACCGACCCCCCCCCCACCACTTTGCGTATGAACTGACGTGGAATGACCGTATTTTTATCTGTTCTGGAGTCTACAGTGAGATTTCGAGTATCTTCAAGTTTTCAAGTTTCTCCAGAAGGAGTGAAAATGAACTTGTTCAGCTGAAAATTGGGGTTCCTTCTTTTTTCAGAGAGTTCCAGAGAAGAGAATCTACCTTTGTAGCAATTTCAGCAAGATACCTCCAATATTTCATTGGATTCTTTTTAAATTCAACAGCTGATCTAAAAACCATAATTGAGGTACCTGACTGAAATTTTTTGGAAAAGAATATTTTTTCAACATGAAAAGCCAATTTTCAGCTTGTCTGCATGATTTTTAGCGAACCTAGAAAAAATTGAAAACCGCGGAGAAAATGGAAATCTTGCTGAAACCTTTAGAATTACCAGAAATGATGGAATTCGAGCTAAGTAGGTCGATATCAGCTATAGAGACCCATTTTCATCGATTACAGAGGGAAAGTAAGTACTTCATTTCAAAAACACCTATCACATTCCTGCTGCAAATAATGATTTTTTCAAAAATTCATCAAAAATATAAAAAGCAACGTGGGCAAATGAAATTTCAAATCAAATGGTTTTAGCTTTTAGAACATGCTCTTTTCGAAAATAACATTCTCTTTCAAATTCTAGCTGCAGATTTCGAATAATTCCCCCAGTAAGTTCTACTTATTAATTATCGCAGCTTTCCATCTAAAATAGTCGACAAAATTTCCAAAACAAAAAAAAAAATAAAAGTGGCAATTTAACATCTTGGAAGTTTGAAACATCGTAGCACCTTCAATTTTGAGAGTAAACCATTTATGCGAATGAAGGAAGATTTACTTATGTTCTTTTCATCGAGTTTCATCACCCTCTGTCTACTTTTCAACCGAAGTATAGACAATGGACACCCTGATGGGGATGGTTTCACGTATAGTTATCTTAAAGAACAAAATACAATGGTAATCGATCAGTATTGTTTCCAAGGTCACAAGATTTCACCCAGCACATGTAAACTAGTGCTTCAAACCAAAGAAACGTGCTAAAAGAAACAATCGCAGTGGTAAAATGGCAAAAAATCATTAATTTAACACCATTATCGTGATTTGTAACCCGATATAGGTACCTACACCAAGCTCTTTAACCTACAAAGGGCTACACGAACGAATACAACCAGTAGCCAGATTCGAACAAATGTCATCGTGATCTCTACACATATAAAATGGACACCACATGTTGAAATTTTTTCAGTTTCATTTTACAACACACACATGTCCTGCCAGCCACCTTGCTCAGCACCGCCTTCTATCTGTGTATAGCTTTCGAACTATGCTTCTGAACCCGGAAAAAATCTACGAGTTATTTTTATATGAAATAAAAGTACAGAAAAACGTCGAGTCGTGAACCAAAATACCCACACGTATAAAAAGCAGAAGCTCGCAATATAAACAATTTTTTTTCACAAATCGCGCACATGTGCTTCCAAAAGCAACAATTACGAAAAAAATTCACCATAAATATTTATACGCACATTACGAAATGCTGTTTATCGTTCATTTCCTCTTTTCCGCGAAATGTTTTCCTAATTGGATCATTTTTATTTATTAATTAGCCATAAGAACCGAAGATACCGAGAAAATGGCATGACACGAGTTTTTCCGGTGAAAAAACTGTCGAGAAATTCTCAAAAAAATTAATAACTTTGAAGCACTTTCGAGCGTTGAAATCGTCTTAAATACGTTTTTTCAAACATCTCTTCCAAAATAATAAAATGGCAAGAAGTTTTTAAAATTTCTTTGGAAACGAAATGCCACACTATTTGATTTTTAGTTCAACAAGATTATGATGATATGTTACCAGATGGAAATACCAAGTTTTTTCACGCTTAGTTGATGTATATCGCGACGCAGTCGAGAGTTCATTCGGGAGTGGGACGTACGAGTTCAAATTTTTATATTAAAAAATGAATAATTTGTTAGATTCGAGATTAAACTTGGCATACACATTGTGTTTCGGTTATTACAGCATTGGCGATTTTATGATGCGAGAGATATCAGTTTTATAAATTACAGTTACAACACATGACGAATCACGGAGGTGACGTTTGGCAGCAGTGTTGATTGGTCGTTTGATTAGTTTTTTTCTGCGCTGTGTTAAACAATTGCGAATGATGTGACATTAGATTTCAGAAATATGCCAAAATGTACGTCATTCATTGACAAGGTTGAAAGATTTATTTTTCAAAATGTGTTGGTAAAAAAGAGATGAGGCGAAGGAGAATTAACAAAATGGGGAGGGGGGTCAAAAGATCGTAATTTTCAAGGATTTGTCAAACTTTGAAATTTACAACTGAATCGAATAACTAGAATCATGACATCTATCAAGTTTGTTTTAAACAGGAATCAATACTTATTTTCACCTCTTTCCAAAAAAATTTCAGAATCTGTTCTTTAGTTCAATTTTTTTTTAATTTTTAGGAAGGAAAAAATCGAGACTCGTTTTTTTCAAGAAAATAAAGACTTGAATTTGAAACAGGAAAATTTTCAAATGGAACTATACTTACACTGTTGGTTTCTCAATCAGTGTTTAAAAATATTTTTACCGCCTGTTGGACGTCATAAGAACTCGAATTTTCAGATTCCATCTCCAAAAACTTTTTTTTTTTGTTAAATTGAAAATCACCATCATCCTCTTACATAGAAGAAAACATTTCAAAAAAATTATTAAGTATACAGAATGATCCGAAAATTGTGAACCTCAGTTCTTATTATTATTCAAATAAGAACCCTCTTTCTTCTCTTCCTCCACCATTGTGCAATCAGGATTTACATGTACGAGGCGTTGCCTATAAGTATGTCGTCAAGGGGCAACACGTAAGTCACACTTGAAATAAACGGAAGAGAGTTGAGTGAAGAGATGTACGTCGCCAATTACAAAACAATAATTTATTTTCGGCAATTCGACCCCCCCCCCCCCTCATTATATCTTAGAGTAAAAAAAATCAACTTTTTGAAAATCCAAAATTTTAAAATTTTAGAAATTTAAAAAGACAATCACTTGTGAGGTGTGAGTTTATTATTCAAATCAAAAATACCTAGTGTCAACTATTATTATGAATGTACCTTGAACGCTATAATTTTTTTTACTACGTAGCTCTTGGGTTGCGAAATTTCAAAATCATTTTTATGTTTTTTTTTCGAACCTACAGGTGTACATTTAAGGGAAAAAAATGATTTCCCAATTCTACGTCGATTCTGGAATAATTTATCAAAGCAAACAAAGAAGTCCACATGAAAATGTCTATTGTCAAAATTAAAGGGGTCAAAAATTTAGTATTCATTATTTTTTTGACTACTTTGGCTCTTTCAAAATGAAAAGTAGGCAAAAAATGCAAGGAATTCTAGAGCAACTTCGCCATTATTATTCTAAAATTTTCTTTTATGTACTTGAATTTGGCTTTTTCAAAAAATCTGATCCCCTAAAACTCCTTTAATTTCGAAAATACGCCATAATTATCGCATAAAATATTATGAATTTCATTTTCAGATGTCAGCTTGATGATGGAATCGTTCATTTTTCCTTAAAATTGGATGTTTACAATGACAGAAGAGGGTGTGAAAGTTCAATTTCAAAAAATATTAAATTGCTCTTACAGTAGGAAACAGCTAAAGGAACAAGTATTGAGAGAAAAATTTGAGGAATATTTTGAAATTTGAATAAAAAGTCATTAAATACTGAATAGGTACCATAACGATAAAAAATTGGCGATATATATTTTTTTAATTGAAAAAATACCGGTAAATAATTGGTATTGAGAAATATTTTGAACTTTAATACCTAGTAAGTAGGTATGTATTTCAGAAAAAATCAAAAAATTTCAAAGAGGAAGTATCTCAAGCTCAGACATTTTCAATAGAAAATAATTATCAGATTTTTTCTATTTCATTGTGGTCCCCCCCCTTCCCCCCCACTAAAAAATCAAACTCATTTTAGGAGGACAAATTTTTTCTGTTTCAAAATATTTCATTGTTCAATATGGAAGAGAAGAGTTTTTCTTTTAACCATGATTTCGAAAAAAAAGTAAATTCACTGAGCCTAAGCGAAGCGAAGGCGAAAATTTTTGAAAAAAAAAGGGCATCCAGAATCTCAAAATTTCTTCATTAGTTAAAATTTGTGCTTTTTCCGTGTTTTGTTCAGACTTTCAAAAAAAAAACAATATCTATGGACTCGTTCCTGATTTCCTTCCAAAAAATCAAAACATTTTTGAAAATTGCAATCGAGATCGTTACCTCCTTTGATAAGTGAGAAGGACAATTTTTTCACTTGAAAATATTAATTGCCTAGGCTGGGAAAGGAAGAAGTTTCATACCATTATTTTGAAAATAAAATTGTGTAAATTTACTGAGCCTCAGCAAAGCGAGGGCGAAATTTTTTGGAGAAAAGAGCATTCAAAAGCTGAACTTTTTTCAGGCACCCATATCATTTTTCATCATCTCACACAAAGTTGCCACTAGCGACATTTCAAATATTAGTGATTTATTTTAGCTTTTGGCGGGTAAGTTTCAAAATTTGAAATGGGAAGGACTTTTTACTCAATATAAGGACTTCAGAAAGACCGGAAAGGACCCTTCAGCCAATATAAGGACCGGAAGGACTTGTTAGACACCCTGAATTTCCCCTTTTTCCTTCTCCATGAGACCAGCGAAGAGGGATAAAAGGTGCATTAGCATCGAATTCGCATTTTTTTCCAAAGAATCGATCACGAATCCTCCTTTGAAAATTCATATGTATTGGGACGTATTAGTTAAAATATGCAAATTTTAAACAAATTGAAAAAAATTTTGAAAAAAATCCACAAAATTTCAAAAAAAAATTTGAAAGAAAATGGGAAATCATTGAAGAAATTGACCAAAACGTGTATGAAATTTAGGTTGTAGGTAGATAAATGGTTCAACCAAATCTCCAAAATTTGATATAATCAATTTAATTTAATCTTAGAATTAGAAAAATGTTTTCAATTTCAAAACATAAAAATCCAAATTTTTTAGCTTAAATGGCATTTTCACGAAAACTTGAAAGTATCGGCTGTTTTCTACTCAAACACACCTACATAATATCAATTTTCAGCTGTTTATCAGAGTTTGAAAACTCGTACAAAAATAAGGTAGAAGAACACAATTGCCTTCAGTAACAATTTTTCTTAGTAAAATCTCACATTTTAAGCTCAGAAAAGTAGGAATTTCAAGTCGATACATTTTAAGATGAAATAATTTTTTTAAAAGATCCACAAAAAATTATACCTAGATAAAAGGTACCTATGCCTTGAAAAAAATCAAAAAATGAAAAATCAGCTTCTTCTTAAACAGTTACCACTATACTCCTTGCAACTAAGGAACTCGATCTATTGAAACGCATTTTCCAAATTCGACAATTCGACATCCGTCAATCTACAGTTGCACAAATTCCTTTTATTAGCCTGATCTTTTATATTTTTGTGGTAAAAATCCACGATGTTTCTATTTCCATTATCAGAATTCCGTGTTAAAAATCAATTTCTTTCTTTACCACGATTTTTATGTGGCATTTGAAAACGTATGTAACGGTACATACACTGGCTAGGTTATCAACACGATTGCATTGCTCAGTTTATCAACAATGATAAACAAATCCCAGCATCGTATACGTGCGCATATCGAACGCAGATCACGATGATTGGTATCGACATAAATGGCATTTAAAATCACCCTTTCGACCATGATTCGCCAGTTAACTTGCGAACATGGATGTCCGTACGTGCCACATGAACGTATCCGCGGCCAATACGCTAGTACTCGCAACTTTCGCGTAGCTTAACCTAATAAGCTCGCCTTCGCCTTCGCACTCTTAAGGAAGGCGTCGAGCCGAATGTAATAATTCAACGCGTACGAACGTATACTAATTTTAAAACCATTAATAGCATTGTTTACAGGCTAACGGTGGCTGTTTAGTGTTTGGCACAGCTTACACAGTACCGTTTTTATTATTTTCTACAGCAAAACGAAGTAAATAAAACGGGCTCGTTTACGCGAATGGCGCAGAACGCCCATGGATGTTTCGACGCCAATCTCTTCAACTTTTCTTCTTTTTAAACGCGAAATCTCTCTACGCTACACATTCAAGTCGAGTAAAAAAAATTGAATTTTGAAAAAAATTGACGAAATTGTTTACTTTGAGCGGAAGACCTTCCAGAAAATTGTTGAGCGTCTTAGCCTAAAGAAGGACGGAACTGGAAAGCTTTAAAAAAGTGGGGTAATTTTCGAAAAAAATGTGATTTTTGCCACTTTTTGGTACGCCACCAGCTGGGAAGCTTGACCATTTCCTAAAAAGTAGTGATTTTAGTTCCTAAAACTCCCTGAACCATTAAACTCGAAATTGGAAACCGAATTTTGACCACTACCAGGCGGTTGAGAAGTTGCAGATCATGAATTTGAGGAATTTTTTATTTTTATCCAATTCAAATCGCTCATTCAAGCACCTCAAAATCGAGCGAAAAAATTTTGGGTCACAATGAATAATTTTTGATGAAATTTTCCAAAAAAATTTCATGAGAGTACTGCCAACTATACTTTGATTCATTTTTTTAAAACTCAGTTGGCAACACTGATACAAAAAAATTTTCAAAAAACTGAATCTTTTATTTCAAGAACCAAAAAAAATGTTGGCTCATTTTTCAAATCACTGATTGATCAACTTGAATTTTATGAAAATGACGAATAAAAATGCAGTTGGCAGCACTGCCATGGGAATTTTTCGAAAATTTTATGAAAAATTATTCCAAGTGACCAACATTTTTTTGGTCATTAAATGAAAGATTCAATTTAAAAAAATTAAATCAAAGTGTAGTTGACAGTAATTTTTAAAAAATTTCATCAAAAATTATTCGGTGGCCAAAAAAGGGATATTCAGTTTCGAGTCATTTTTTCAGGCAGGTCTAGAAACTCGAATTTCAATTCAAGGTATGATCAAAGTTCCCAGCAGGTAGCACTACCAAAAAATGATGGAAAACTGTTTTTTTCAAAAATGATTTCATTTTGTGGCATCCTGGCCTCCTACCTCCGCTTCCTTTTGAGCTGGAAGGCTAAAAAATTTTAGAAGCTCAAAATCACAAAAATAATGAGATAGCGAAGTCGTTCGCACTGGACGTTTCTGTTTTCCTGTTCTTCAGATTATGTGTTCATCTTCAATCTTCATTTATAGCAAAATTAATCTCCTACTGCTAGTTAATTTGCAATTTGTAAAATATAAAATTAATCATTATGGAATGTGCCTACTGTAAGAAAAAATGATTTTTTCATTTTTTTAAAGCAAACAGAAGACTAGGTCTATTCTAATTTTTTTTTTACCTATATTGTCTTTTCTACTTTTTTTTTTGTATTTTTAAAAAAAAATTTACCTAAAAATTAGCTGAATTTCTATTTTTTTCATCATTTTTTTTTTTTACCTAGAATCCTAGAAATAAGCAGATTTTTTTTTTTTACCTACCTAGAAATAAGTTCTGAAGTTACTCAGACATTTCTTTTTTTTTTAATAAAGTCAACAAGCAAAATAAAGGTTTTAAAAAATTAAAATGTATCAAGTATTTTGATTTTAAGGAATTAGAAAAAAAACACTCGAAAGATCAAAAATAAGTGGACAATTGAAAAAGGTAAGCATAAAGAATCGTTTAGTGCGAACGACTTCCCTCCTCATTTTTGTAATTTTGAGCTTCTAAATTTTTTGGGGGGAAGACTTCCATTCAAAATAAACTACTCTCTCATTTTGAATCAGCGAAAAGTCACTGATGAACAGTCAGAATTGCAGCACAGGAAAAAATCAGCGAAATTCACTGATTTTCAGCGAAATTCACTGATTTTCAGCGAAATTCACTGATTTTCAGCGAATTTTCGCTGATGTTTTAAAGATTTTTCTGATAACTAATTTCATACATTTCACGGACTTTTCAGTAAATTTTTACTGATTTTCCAGTGATTTTTCTCACTGATTTGTTTCCATTGAAAATTTTTTCACTGATTTTCTCCTGTGCTGCAATTCTGTCTGTTTCTCAGTGATTTTCGATAATTTTCACTGATTTATTAATGAGAGAGTATTTCACCAATTTTCATCAAAATCCAAGACTGTACGTTGGAGAATCCTCTTACAGGTAATTATCGTTGATAATCTGATTCAATAGAGACAATTTATCCGGACGTAATATTCAATCGTTACAACAAGAAGTTATTGCTGCCCTCTGACAATAATTGTACGCAATGATAATCGTATATGTGTAGAGCCCGTACTCCGACCTCCCCATCCCGTCCTGTCCTATCCTATCGCTCGACCTGCGAAGGAAAACTCATCCCAGATACGTGCAACGTGCACATACCGTACCGCACAGTCCCTGACATCAATTCACAGACTCTTCTCTATCTAATTCAATTGTTCAATTAAATCAGTTCTTTATTCCGTTGGCTGTGTCTTTTCTAAATTAAAACACGAGCCCGAGCCGCGTCTGTTTATATGTGGGTTATCATATAGTTAATAGTACGAGTACATGCAACTTATACTACCGAGCCAGTGTTTTGCACATACGTACGCAATTGAATCTTGTTACGTGAGACGAATCGGATATATTTAAAATATTTTTCTTTAAAATACATCTACCATCGCCACAGTAGCTTCTTCCAACATCATCACCACATAAATCTGGTTAATAGTCGTTTACAAAGTTACAGAACCATGGCAGACTTCTTCAATTGTCTTCTCTTCTAAGCAGGGGGTGCTGTTTTTATTACAGGAATGCATTCAACAGCCATACGAAAAAGAATCGTTCGGGTTGAGGCAATCGACAGCCCGAGAGAATTAGGAAAATCACAAAAACACATTTTGTATGTGTATCAGTTTCTATACAAAGTGAACATTTTGTTTTTGGTGTTTTCTCAGTAAATTGGTAACAAACCAAAAGAAAAGATTTATGCATAACCTTCTGTAGTTATCTGCATGAAAAACAATCACCTGGGATATGGTTTGGACTGTCGGTTGACTTGATTAATTGATTGGGAGGGAATTCTTTTGTAAACTATTTTATTTTTTAAACGTGCTAATTCGCGTACATATGTTTTTGGCCACGTTATCGAAAGATGAAACTGAAAAAGAATAGATGCAGTTTTTTCAGTACTGCTGTTTATTCTGGTAATTAATCAGTATCTCCTTGATCTTCGACCATGTATCGACAGATTTTACATATTCTCGTTAACTATACAGGAGACGGGGGAATATCTCGCGAATTTCGATTGCCAAATGCCAATTTTTTACGTTCTCAGAAGTCTAGTATAGATATATGGTGTATTTGAAATCATAAAATATGGGTAGGTACTTAGGCTACCGAGTATAACGATATGTTTAAAATTCTTGTGATTTTATGCATGCTATTTTTCTGCATTCTAAAATTATTTCAATTTTTCAGAATTTAGATTATTCACCTCGTAAATCAAAATGTAACACGATTTGAAAAAAAATATCAAACAACTATAAAGACATTCACGCTCTTCAATCATAAAAATAAGTAGGTATAGGAAAATATCCCAAAATACTTTCAAAAATATTCGTTGATCATCTAATTAAGTCACCTTTTCTCTGCTGATCTAAACAAAAAAGATATATCTATTTTTTAGAAAAAAAAAGTAACCTTAAGTCACTAATTTTTATCAGAAATTTCTGGATTTAATAAATTTATTTTTGTAAATCGTCTGCGTTTTTCTTATTGAACGGTAAAAATTATCTTCAAATAAAAAATTAGGTACCTTGTAAGTAAAATATTATTGATTTCAGGGCAAATTCCTTAATTACCAATGAAATAAATTAAATAATTCCATTTAAGTGAAAATCCTTATTTTTATCGAAAAATCAAACTTTACTGGAAACCCCTCCCTTTTTAGAAGAAATTTTGAGTTTCTTGTGAAAGAACTGATTTAAAATAAAAAAGATTATTTTTGTAAAAATATTTCATTTTTAGAAAAAAAAAATTTCCAATCTAGCAATGATAAGTATAACATTAGTAGGGGAGAGACGCCAAATATGGAATAGTCTCCTAATATGGAATAGGCTGATATCTCAGTTCGTATGGCACGAATTCTGCCGGAAATCATCAGAAGTTGTTGTCCTAGTTAAAATACTGGGCCATACAAAGATTGAAGGTGATCGGTTGAAATTTGTGGTTTTTATCAACGAAATAAAATTTTCGACAACATTTTTTTCTTCTGTGAAATTTTTTAATTTGCGAATAACTCAATGAAAAAAAAACGAAGACATACGATATCTGGTATTTTTGGAAAGAAAAAAGTCTGCACTTTCATAATATCTACTTGTTTTTGACCAATAACAATTTAATAAAATTTTATTAAAAGTTTTTTTAAAAAAAACGTGAGTTGCCTAATATGGAATTTTTTGATTACGGAAATTTAAGGAAAAATTATGAGCAAAAAGACATCATACGAGCACTGGAAATGGCCGGTATGATCACATGTGATATTTAAGGGCTGCCACGATGTTTATTACGCCAAGAAAAACTTCATTTTGGACTTTTTAAAAAAATTTTGTTAAAAAATTTTTTTGCATGTTTTTCGGCCATTACGAAAAATTTTTATATGTATTTTGGTCATTACTTAACTTTTTTAGTTGTATTTTAGACATTTATAAACTTTTTTTGATGTATTTCAGCCATTTTTGGTCATTAAAAAAAATATATATACCTATTCCATATTAGGCACCCGTTTTTTCGAAATTTCAAAAGTGCACTTTTCACAAAAATCGAAATATCACGGGAATGGTGAACTTTCGGTCAATGAAATTTTAGGAGGGTAAACTTTGGACTTTTATCTATACATTAAGACCACTTTCAGGTTTCTAGGTTAATTACGACCCGAGCTATGCCCCAAATAAAGATGCTATTCCATATTTGGCGTCTCTCCCCTAAGCATAAGAACATAAGCGCGAGCAGAAATTGTGTAAGGAAAGGGCTGAGAATTCAAGAAAAAATGGGAGGGGGGTAAAAATTCAATGAAAAAATGAAGTAGACTGTAATTTCAATACTTTCAGTGGCGCTGGAGAAGTCAAAAGTATTCTCAGTAGGCAGATAATAAATACATATACAGATTTGGGGGAAGAAAAATTGAAACATTACGAGATTTCCTGTTTTTGTTTAGTCAAAATCACAGGTTTTTTCTGGTAAATGATAAATGGAGCGTTGACTGACTAATCAATAATTTTTGACCGAAAAATCAGTGAAAAATAACTAACTCTCAATGGAAATTATTTCACTGATTAAAAAAGATAGAATTTTCCTAGAAATCATACCTACTCTTCTTTGACATTTTTATGATATAAAATATCCTTGCCGAACTTAAGGAAGGGCTTGAACCCTCTGAGCAATCTGAGTCCCCTCCCCCCCTTGGGTGCGCTTATCAGTAACAACTTAAATTTTTAGAACAAAAACAATTTTTGAGAAAATGATAATTTTTTAGCGAAAGCCTCCATTTCTAGTGAAAGCACAATTTTAAGTAAGTAGGTACACATATTTACCATCATTTTTATTAAAAACACTCATTTTTAGTGAACCCTCATTTTTAAGGAATAATTAATTTTTGTGCAAAACTAATTTATTTAAAAATTGGATTCCAAGTGAAAACACTGATTTTTAGTAGAAAGCAATTTTTCAATAAAATCTCATATTTTTAGGGAAAAATTGAAGTGAAAAAATAATTTTGAGAGTAATTTTTAGTAAAAAATCTAAATTTTTACGTTAGAAATTAATTTTAGCAAGAATTCAAATTTTTGGTAATTTGAAAACAATTTTCGGTAAACAAGCCTCCATTTTTATTCAAAAACCTATTTTTAATACAAACCACTCATTTTTAGTGAAACCATGTGAAACCTTTCTATGTTTAATAAAATCTTTTCATTTGAGTAAAAATTTGTAATAAACAATTTTTAGTGAAACAATAATTTCCAGTACAAAAATCTAACTTTTTCGTAAGAGTCCCTATTTTTTTTGTGAACGTCCAATTTTTAGTATTTACAAAACACGAATTTTCAATAAAACTTCATTTTTAATGAAAAAATTGTTTTTTTAGAGACCCCACCTCCCCATTTTAAGTAAAGAAGAAGAGAATCATTAAGTAGTAGCGAAGAAATCTTTTTAGTGACAACCTATATTTTTAATGAAAAAATCAATTCCTTATAAAAAATGCTCAATAAAAACTGTTATTACCTACTTAAAAGAATTTAATGAAAAATCTCATTTCAGAGGAAATTTTTTTTTAAGAACTCTCATTTCTATTGTTAAAAACAATTTTAGTAGGTAGGTAAAAACCACAACCTTACAAAATTTTTGGAAAAAAATTTCATTTTTAGTAAAAAAAATTCCTCAACTGTAGGTATCGAAAATTACTGTTTTTTTTTAGAAAAAATGAAATAGGTAGGTAGGTACATACCAAATTTTTTCAGAAGTAAAAACGACTGCGTTTTTTTTGTACACAATTTCAGTGATTTTTATCAACAGGGAGTCTATGTCTCCTGCTTTAGCTTTTTGATTTATCATTCTTTTTCCAAGAATTTCGTATGAGCCATTGGATCTTTTTTTTTTGTAATCCTATTTTTCAGAAAAAATTATCAAAATTTTTCAAGAAAACGAAAAAAAATGATTATTTTCTGCAGTGCTCAAATGAAGAAAAAAATTGTTGAAAATTCTCTATTTTCCATATAAAGTTAGGTATGGCTTTTTCATGGCTTTTTCTTAAAATTTAATTATTTCTTCATGACTTTCATGGCTTTCATGACCGGTTGAGTAGAAACCTTGAATTTTGAAAAAAAAAGATGAGAAAAAAATCCTACATTTTCCCTAAAAATATATTTCACAAGGATACATTTGACCAAACTTCTCATTCACACTCGTCAGCAGGCAAACTTTTTGGCGAAAAATTCATCAAAATATTAAAACAAGGTAAAATTCTGTGGACATGCATCGGACAGAATAATTGTTCGATCCCGGGTATAAATTATTGGGATAATCTGGCATGAAAAATAGTACGTTGTGTGAAATACGTACGCCAGTGTAGGAGGGTTTCTTTTGAGGCGGGTTTTTTCAAAAGCGTATCTAAAGGATTAGAAAACAATCTAGAGTAATATGTACCTATTTTTAAACAGTCAATAAAAAAATTATCTCAAGGTACGCAAGACGAGCAAAGCCATGAACCTAATCCTCATGTACGTATTATGCTTGTTTAAAATAGAGGGAAGAAAACTGAAACGTGTGTGTATGTTTTTCGTCACACTTTTTACGACATTTTCAATTCTACACATGATTACAGGGGGTGAAAAAATAGAACTGGTTTCTCTAGAAGAGAAATCATCCTACGCAGTATTGAGCGCGACTGCATTCAATTCCGCGACTACGCGGTATGATAAATCAAATGCATTCGCGTTCATGTTGAAAGTTACAGACTGGGCGATAATTAATAGTAATTATTGACCTTTAAAATATTCCGCATATAACCGCGAGAATATAAGAAGGCAAGAAGGCAGAAAATCAACGTCCGTAATAGTTTTGTGCTGCCAAGGCGCGGGTTAATTTTAAAAACCGTACGTAGACTTCGAAACAGATGTATCCGATGTGCATAAGTCACAAAATATACTCGTATATTCATTTCTGCAACTGTAAAAGAGACACGTGCTTCAATATATGCCGCAGACTGGAACTGTACTCGTATATTTAAATATATCATAGCTGATTTATGAGAGGTTTTTTTCTCCATAAAATATAAAATTATTAACGAAGCGACCGATATTACCGCGGCAGCTTTTCCGGATTATTTCTCATTGCACCTGGATTTCGGATTCGCCATAGATATCCAGAAGTTAAAAATAAATTCATGAATGAATGGACGGTTTCATCGTTCCAGACACGTTTTGGGAGAATGTTTTGAAAACTTTGTGCGGCTTATAAAATAATTTTGTGAATGTGCCAGTGTAGATGTAGGTAGATATGATGTTGGCCGGTGTGAAAATAACGTCTTTTAGCATCAAGATTGTTCCAAAAGTCACAGTTCGTTGAGGGATCTCCCAAATTAGTAAGAGGTCGAGGTTTCGGTTCAAATGCATTCAAAATTTCGTGTCAGGTCAATTTAAAACCCGAGTGTTTTGTGGAATTGCTGCTGATTATGTTTAAATGGCCAATTTCTGAAATTGAAAGAATGTTTTACTGAAAATCTCAATTTTTTACAAAGAATTTTTAAAAAGACAAGAATAACGGATTTTCTGCATAGAAGTACAGATATTTTACCAAACTTCTGAATTTTTCACCAAAAATCAACATTTTTTTTACCAAAAATTAGTAATTTTTTACCATCAATTGTTTTTTTAGAATCCAAAATCAGATCCTTTTTCACCAAACCCGAGTGATATTTATGCAACATTGGTGATTTTTAAAAATCAAAATAGGTAATTAATTATTAAACTAAATTAGTAATTTTTAATCAAAATCAGTGATTTTTTTAAAATCAAAATTGATAATTATTAAACTAAATGAGTAATCTGTAATCAAAAATTCAAAATTAGAGATTTTTTATTCTAAATTAGTGTTTTTTAATCAAAATCAGTGATTTTCTACCAAAATTACTGATTTTTTAAATCAAAATTAGTGATTTTTTAAATCAAAATTAGTGATTTTTTAAATCAAAACTAGTGATTTTTAAAATCAAAATTAGTGATTTTTTAAAATTAAAATCCGTGATTTTTAAAATCAAAATTAGCGTTTCTGTTAAAAATTAAAATGAGTGATTTTTAATCAAAATTGGTGATTTTTTAAATCAAAATTAGTGATTTTTAAAATCAAAATTAGTGATTTTTTAAAATCAAAATTGGCGATTTTTAAAATCAAAATTAGTGATTTTTGTAAACAAAATTAGTGATTTTTTGATCGAAATCAGTGTTTTTTTAAAAATCAAAATTGGAGATTTTTTAAAATTAAAAATGGTGACTTTTGAAATCAAAGTTGTTGATTTTTAAAATCACAATTAGTGATTTTTTAGATCAAAATTGGTAATTTTTTGAAATCAAAATTGCTGATTTTTTAAAATTAAAAATAGTAACTTTTAAAATCAAAATTGTTGATTTTTTAAATCACAATTAGTAATTTTTTGACCGAAATCACTGTTTTTTTAAAAATTAATTAGTGATTTTTTAAAATCAAAATTGAAGATTTTTTAAAATCAAAATTGATGATTTTTAAAATCAAAATTGGTGATTTTTAAAATTAAAATCGGTGATTTCTAAAATCAAAATTGGTGATTTTTTAAAATCAAAATTAGTGATTTTTTAAAATTAAAATCCGTGATTTTTTAAATCAAAATTAGCGTTTCTGTTAAAAATTAAAATGAGTGATTTTTAATCAAAATTGGTGATTTTTTAAATCAAAATTAGTGATTTTTTAAATCAAAATTAGTAATTTTTTGATTGAAAGCAGTGTTTTTTTAAATTCAAAATTAGTGATTTTTTAAAATCAAAATTGGTGATTTTTAAAATCAAAATTAGTGATTTTTGTAAACAAAATTAATGATTTTTTGATCGAAATCAGTGTTTTTTTGAAAATCAAAATTGGAGATTTTTTAAAATTAAAAATGGTGACTTTTGAAATCAAAGTTGTTGATTTTTAAAATCACAATTAGTAATTTTTTAAATCAAAATTGGTAATTTTTTGAAATCAAAATTGGTGATTTTTTAAAATTAAAAATAGTGACTTTTAAAATCAAAATTGTTGATTTTTTAAATCACAATTAGTAATTTTTTGACCGAAATCATTGTTTTTTTAAAAATTAATTAGTGATTTTTTAAAATCAAAATTGAAGATTTTTTAAAATCAAAATTGATGATTTTTAAAATCAAAATTGGTGATTTTTAAAATTAAAATCGGTGATTTCTAAAATCAAAATTGGTGATTTTTTAAAATCAAAATTGGTGATTTTTTTAAAATCAAAATTGGTGATTTTTTTTTAAATTAAAAATGGTGATCTTTAAAATCAAAATTGTTTATTTTTTAAATCAAAATTAGTGATTTTTTAGATCAAAATTAGTAATTTTCTGATTGAAATCAGTGTTTTTTTAAAAATCAAAATGAGTGATTTTTTAAAATCAAAATTGACCATTTTTAAAATCAAAATTGGTGATTTTTCAAAATCAAAATTGGTGATTTAGGTATTTAAAATTAAAAAATTGTGATTTTTAAAATCAAAATTGGTGATTTTTAAAAATCAAAATTGGTGATTTTTAAAAATCAAAATTGGTGATTTTTTTAAAAATTAAAAATGGTGATTTTTTAAAATCATAATTGGTGATTTTTTAAATCAAAATCAGTGATTTTTATACTACATCAGTGATTTTTTAAATCAAAATTGGTACTTATTAAACTAAACAAGTAAGTACATCAAAACTAGTAATTTTTATTCAAAATTAGTAATTTTTATTCAAAATTAGTGATTTTTAATCAAAATTGGTACTTTTGAATCAAAATCAGTGTTTTTTTTACCCAAATTAATAATTTCTAATCAAAATCAGTAATTTTTAGTCAAAATTAGCGATTTTTAATCTAAATTTGTGATTTTTTTCCTACATCTGTGATTTTTTTTCATCAAAATTGGTATTTATTAAACTAAATCAGTAATTTTTAATCAAAACTAGTGATTTTTATTCAAAATTAGTGATTTTTTTCCTACATCTGTGATTTTTACCAAAATTACTAATTTTAATCCAAATCAGTAATTTTTAATCAAAATTAGTGATTTTAAATCAAAATTTGGCAACACAGCACAACAATAAAAACTCTTCAAAACACCACCACCAAAGCAACTTTCGCGCCCAATCCGATAAAAACCTCACGACTCCATTTCGACACCGCCGAAGCTAATTAGTTACTCGTCCGCTGCCAACTAAAAATCATATACACGCATAAAACATGTACATAAACTCTCGCAGTCAAAAATTACATGTAGGCCTGTTAATAACAATTCGCATCGAAGTCTAACGACGTTGTAATCGAATAATATCGTTTCCTACACCTCGTATAAATCCATCAACTCGAGAATATTTACAAGTCTCCTACCAGACTCCTGTATTACAGGCGATCAAAAAAATTACATTTCATAATGAGGCAAAACTTGCTAAAAAAAGAACTCGAGCCAGTGTCATTTCTTTGATCTCGATGGGAGGTCAATTCACTCTTCTGTGTTTTGAAAATCAACCATCTCCTACGATGATTTCGATTTTCGATCTGACTTCTATTCGAAAACAGTATCGAGATAATTTACTCGACCAAATGATGATAAATTACTTTTTAAAATACCTTTTAAGAGAATAAAAATTAAAGTAAAACGTATTACGAAGTTATTAATTTCCAAAAGCTAGCAACACGACGATGGCTGATGGCTTTTTAAAACCTCCGCTTTGATTTACGAAGCCATCAACGTGCAACGCGAACGCCAGTTAAAAGCATTAATATTTTTACGTATATTAAATAGCGTAATTAAATCATGCACGTTGGTAGTCGGCACCCGGTACCTAAAACTCGATATTTTCTTCCTCCAGAGATCATTTCGATTTTAATATCTCGTATGCTTATAGGAGTAGATATACCTCAATTCAAGAAACTGATCTTCATCTCGACAATACGATGGTTTCTTTAGTCGCGTCGTAGATGTCGACGACGTTATGAGAACCACCTACCTGTCTTAATATTATCTCGAAAAAGTAAACTCGCTGCACCTCGTTTTAAGGGTATCTCCTATAAAATACAAACAATTACTCCATGTTTCCACACCCGACCTCATCCACCACCCAGCTCCTTTCTCCACCCTAGATCGTAAAATCGTCTGTTTAGTAAAAAAGAAAAAATTTACGACTCGAGGGGTTCTATTTTTTACAACGCGTACGTGTTGATTCGAAAACATCCCGGATCACGCAGGGTAGTTGCTGAAAATCACCACGACAGTCGGAATGGTCACTCGATGTAAGATAGTACGAGAAAAAATACAGAAGAAACCAGTTTAATAATCAAACGTGATTCCGTTATTTCCTGACAAACACATTAGACGTTCAAATATAGGTAATCAATTTGTAAACATACGACAATTTGACGCGAACACGTTTTTTTAAGGCCATTTTATGGTGACCGTTAATAGGACATATTTATATTGACACAATCTCCGATTTATGAAATCGAGATTACCCATTACCTATATTCTGCTCTTTTAAGGACCATCTTGATAAGATCACATCTAACTGAACCCTCATCTCTTCGCGGTACTGACCATCTCTTCTCGAGCCTTTAATTAGAATATTTTCCCAAAATCACCAAAACCTAACCTAATCTTGGAAAAAGCAGAATTACGTGCTGTATTTCGAACGTGGAATTTGTTACAATGTGTCAACATTCGGAGAGACACCCGTTTCGTAGAATATTTGTATGCGAGCCTGCGAGCGACCAAAACATCTAAGTCTTCGACGTTACGGATGCCTACATCCGGTTTCCGAATGCGAAAAAATCCGCGTATACTTGGAACATGTGCGCATCATTTGAGAGGGTGATAGGTTCGCGTACTTGTACGATGCTGCGAGTAGGTTCGATGATGAAGACGAGATGACGAGACTTGTGTGTTTCGTGGACTATCATTTTTCATCTCAATCTAGAGATAATGATCTTTTACAAAGGTATAGGTACGCAGCACGTATTATGGTTGACATTTTGAAAAATTTATTTAACAGCAGTGTTGCCAATTTCACAATGGGAATCTTCTTCCGCAATGAATACAAATTACAGATAATGCGATCCGTAGAAGAACCTAGGAAAATATGGTAAGTGAAGATTCTCTCGCCAACGTGGAGACAGTCATTCACGCTCCATAAATTTTCAAACCCAATGCCACGCACGATTACGACTTTTCCGTCATTAAAAAAATAATTACCCGATTTGAAGCATCCGAAGATTCGTAGTTCTTTTGCATGACTAGCGGAGACTTTTTTATATTTGTGTGTATTTTTGTAGGAGATATTTCGATGGAATGTGAAAAAAATGCTTATTAAGAGGCATTAAGAAAGATGTTGAAGGGGGCGAGCTCGAAGTTTAGATTAGGTATTTGAAGAAAATATAGAAATCTACCAAAGCCTCTTCATTTTTTTATTGAAAAGGCATCCCCTAATTTCAAAAACTGGAAATGATTATTTAAATTTTAAGCTCGAGCCTTATAAATGTAGGTACTTACTCGAATTTGAAATTTATCTCGAAAAATACCCATTTCGTTTCATTTTCAACAGATCTTGAAAAGAATCAGAAGTTTTAAAAATTTCTCAAATCCCCCATAGAGTTTTGAAATCATTTATCAACCGAACAGTATAAACAAAGTTTATCCTCCTTCTTCCTTCCCCGCCTTCCCTTCAGATGTAATTAGCGAGGAACATCCGGGTGTGTGTGCAAGGAAAAATGTATTTTTCAATGAGGGTGTTAATTGCATACGAGTACATCATTAGTGTTTTTTTTGCATTTCTGAGGTTTTGAGCGAAATCAAAAGAGCCCAATTTACGTAGATGGTCAATATCTTAGCTCAATATTTTAGGGAGCTTTGAATCAAGGTAGGTATATGTGGAAACTTTTCAAATCAAAATACAAAAGATTTCGACGCATTTTTTAGGTAACTCTTTCCTTTGCCCCTGAATTACGCCTTTACTCTCTCATTTCGAATCAGTGAAAAATCACTGATAAACAGTCAGAATTTCAGTACAGGAAAAATCAGTGAAATTCACTGGTTTTCAACGATTTTTCACTGATTATTCAAAGAATTTCACAGATTTTTCAGTGAATTTCATAAATATCAGTGAGTTTTTAGTGAATCTTCATTGATTTCCAGTGATTTTCTTTCACTGATTTGCTTTCAGTGAAAACATTTTTCACTGATTTATTACTGTGCTGCAATTCTGACTGTTTTTCAGTGATTTTTGATAAATTTCGCTGATTCAGAAAATAAGAGAGTACAAAAAATGTAAAATTTGGATTTTTTTTGAACAAATTCTCACATTCTTTGAAAATTTATCAATACTTACCATAAAAAGTTAAAAATGAACGAGATCAAATAAAATAGTTCAATTTTAAATAGATGGTCGAAAAAATGAAACTGCAACTCATTTTTGGACACAATATTTTATTTTTGAATTTTTTTCACTGCAAAAAATAACTTGGAGAAAAACGACTTCACTGAAAAACACAGGACGTTTGACTTTTGAGCCGAATGCATAATTTTATTTTCCCATCACTTTTTCTATTTTCAGCATTAGTTTGCAAACTCCAAGGCTTTTTCAGCACGAACTGTAGGGCCTATCAGACACCTAAGACACCTTAAGAATAAATATTCCGGTGTATTTTTGCATTCTCGGTCAAAATTCGCATTAACAGTGCTGAAAACGCTATACCTACCTCAATTTTTCAATTCAAGTAGGTATTCTTTTAAAATAACAAATCAAATGCACAAGCGGAAAATTTTATCAGAACTCAGTTCGAAAAAATTGAGGTTTGGTAGGTATTTATTTTTGAAGATTTTACTAGTTTGAAAACTAAAAAAATTTATTTATTTTCAGAATAAGACCAAATGATGGAATAAAAAATTATAAGTATAATGAAAATAGTTTCTCCTTTTCCTTTTCAGCTTTGGAAATTCTACTGGACGAAAAGAAATCACTTGATTTGTGCAGAGTTGGACCATTGGAAAGGGAGGGGTTCAGGGAGCAACATGTTTCAAAAAAATGATGAAATTACATTTATTGCCAGAAAAATTATTCCCGAGTCAAAAAATATGTTGAAGTGATGAGGTGATGCCTTTTTTAGAAATTTTGTTATTTTGAGTCAGAAAAATTGATTAAAATTTGGTTTTTCTGAGTAGTAGTAAGTACTTGTCAAAAATCCCAAACGAATCAAAAATATCACAATGGTTTATCCCCCTTCTCTCCTTCTAATGCCAATTGAGGTTATTTTCTGAATTTTTGTTTCAAAACCGCCTCCAATATAAGTGAGTGTTTCAAATTCAAGATTTCAGAAATTTTTCAGAAATAAATAAAAAAAAATTAGGCAGTTTTTTAAAAATGTAGGTACTCCTACGTTTGACTGGGTTTTAAAATTTGAATTCCACAATGGTTCAAACATTTCAAAACATTTTTTAAAACCAAGTGATTATTTTCAAGTCATTAGTGGTTTTTTTCTTACTCAAAGTACAAATAAAAAAAATGAATGATTTCAAAATAAAATATAATTAATTATTCATACGTAGAAACAATCATAATACTTGGAATTCGGATAATTGCAAATCTAGATCCAATTTATTCTAATTCTACGTAAAATGAGGTCTTATGGTTCATTAAGATGCTAATTTTATGTTAAAAATAACGTTCACATTGATTTTTCAAAAGATTGACTTTTTCCTGTTGATGAGAGGGGGAGGAAGATGAAGGATAACTCAAATACCAAATAAGAGTTCGTCGTGGGAATCGATCTTCCAGATTTCCTAGACGTTTAAAAAACCAATTGACAAATCACTAAACATGACTTTTAGGTAATTGAAGTTAGGCACTCGTAATTCAGTTTGGCTCAATTTTTAACTGACATAGGAGGTATACCAACCGGCCAAAAATTTTGAGCCGAAACAAAAATAAATTGAAAGAATAATATAAAAGAACCTCATATCCAAAATTTCAGATGCTTAAGTTCATTTCTCGAATTTTGGCAATTTTTTGAAATTTCAAAATTTCTTCATCGCCCTGCAAAATATGAAAATTTGATCTAATCAACGAAAAAATCTGAAATTTGGTATATACCTCATTTTCGTTCTCCTCTCTCAAAAGCTGAAAAATTTCAAAATTTTCTAGAGGCTTCAAAACCTCTCGAAGCCGCTTCCAATCGATTCGAGAGGTCAAAATTAGGGTATATACAAATTTTCAGTTTTTTTCCTTTATTAGATCAAATTTTCATATTTTACAGGACAATGAGGTATAATTTTAAAATTACAAAAATTCACCAAAATTATTGTTTTTAAAATTTCTACATCTTGGAGAAAATCGAACAAAATCGTATACAGAAATCAGCTAAAAAATAAAAACAAGGATTCATATGAAATTTTTTCGAATTAACAAAACAATCTTTAAAACAAGACCAAAAAATTAGCATAATTCCTTCTACTCCTCAAATACCCAAAACAATCCTTGAAACCCTATTAATCTCATCCTGCAGCACTTTCAAAAATCAATCATCCTTTCCAGCTTGGAAAAAACTGTGACCCGACATCTGCTGATTAAGAAATCATATCAAAAAGTCATCCTAATCCACGTCCTTTATTCATCAATCAAAATCTGATAAACGATACCCTTTCAGGTAGAATTCCCGCCAATTGTATGAATCGAGATCGAGACGAACCTGCCCACAGGTACTCGACTCGTATGGCAAACTGTCTCGTATTATTAGCAATCGGTAGCAGGTCACAGGTATTTTCTAACAGGTTATAATCCTTTTTGTCAATAAAGGTTTCTTTTACTGAAGCCGGCGGATTTTACTTTCTTTAGTGTAATACAATTACACAAAATACCTTTTATTGCAAAAATGTTGGCATTCTCGGGATTTCTGTAACGGGCTGGGACAATTATATAATAAGTAGGTTTAAAATAGACCTAGAATTTCATTGTAGGTACCTATATTGGATTTCTGCAATAATTATCTTTTATTTTCACTGTTAATACTTTAAAATCAGGACTGATAATGATTAAGTAAATCCTATGAAAATTGCATTTTTTGCAATAGACACTTATTATTATCTATAAAAATAAAAAATATTCTTAATGAATGGATAATTTTATGGCTAAATTTCATCACCATACTGATTTTAAAAAATGACTCACTTTTCTTGGTAAAATCCATTTCTAAGCTGGTATAAATACGTAAAAAAACATTTTTTTTCAAAATTCACTCACAACAGCACTGAATACCGAACTCGAACTGCATAATTATACACCACCGCGGTAATTCAATCCGAAAACTAATAAGTTGATTAAATAACAAAAGCAATTAATTCACAAAAGGATATTCTAATCACTTGTTGCAAACAACGCAAATATATAATATTTATCCGCCACAACATGAAAACGTTAAAACGCGAAGCACATCCTTCAGCACTCAGATAAACTAACGTAAGTCTTCGAAACGTAGGAGAAAAAAAACCTATCAGAAGACCGAAGACGAAAGCGCATATCACACAGTACTACACGGTCGCTGTTCAACGTCACCGAGGTACACCCTCACTTTTTATCATAATCGTTCTTCATTGGCTCATACATCAAGGGATGGCTGGACCTGCGTTTAAATCTCGTCTTAAATTAAACACGTGAGAGTAAAGTAAGGCAGATTTGATTCTTTCAACGGTTACATGAATCTTTCGGTCTACATAGACATATGTACTTGTGCATATGTTCTTCACCGCATCATAACAAATTTTCAATAAACGCGTACAATTAAAACTAACCTATTTTTGTTACCGTCAATCGGTTAATGATTACGTTAGTGAAGCAAACCAGAAAATCTACAATCTATTTCATCTTGGTTTATACGACCAGTTTAATTATAAATCTAGTTGATTACAATTGGGTCAAGAGTAAAGTAAAATTTTATCGTGACGTAATTAATCGAGATTTTAAAAAAATATTTACCTACCTACGAATGATTTTTAAAAGAAATTGGCATCTAAAATAAAAAGTATAATAGATGTCTATTTTTCAATCTGGATCAGTAAAAAATCATTGATGAATTGTCAGAATTGCAGCACAGGAAAAACCAGCGAAATCAACTTACCTATTTCTAATGTATTTTCATTAATTTCCCAGTAAATTTTAGGAATTCAACTGATTTTTCTGCGATTTTTCACTGATTTATAAATCAGAGACTATTCGACTGATTTCCATTCCTTGCCTTGTTTCATAATCCAAGTTTGAAATCGTAGTCCTTCAGCTCCGTATACTTTTGCCTTTCCTTGATAAGATATTTAAATTTAGTAATTTTTCGCCTTTTCTGGCAAATTTGAGAAGACATTTTTCATCTTGCCTCATGGTTATGACTCTCGTCAAATAAATTAACAATTAAACGTCATTGAGAAATTTTTTGAAAAATCTGTCTTGTAGCTGAATAAACATCTAACATGACGTAGGTAACACATTCTTCCAGAAATTAGGTACACTGAGAAAAATGGAGAATGAAAAATGAATAGAAAATGTTGCAAAAAATTATAAATTTTATTCAAAAAAAATAAATTTTATTCAAAAAAAAATAAATTTTATCCAAAAATAATAGATTTTATTTTTAAAAAATAAAGTTTATCCAAAAATAATAATAACGGGGCACCATTCGCAAAATTAGCAATTTTTATCAAAAAAAATAATAAAATTTATCACGAAATTTGGTAAAGTTTATTGCATAGAAAATAAAGTTTGTCAATTTTGCGATAAATATTATTATTTTTTGAATAAATTTTACTAGTTTTGTGAATGGTGCCTTTTTATTATTACGTTTAATAAAATTTATTATTTATTTTTTTGAGTGTAACATTGCAATCGTCAAAAAACTACTTTTATGATTTTTATCATAAAAAAATTGATTAAACAATAATGTTTATTAGCAATTTTTTGGCCAAGCAACGAGAAAAATACGCTGCATCAGATTTATTTTAATATCTGCAAATTAAAAAATTCTCTTCAAATTTTTGATAAATGAATCAGCACAATTTATCATCAAAATTGCATTCCCAAAAATTATTTTAACAATGGCAGTTCGTCGAATTATTGTATGGTAAAGGTCGTCAGTCTTGGTCAGTCTATAAAAACTAATTTGATAAAATAATTGATATTTTTTACTACTTATCTTGAAAAAAAATAACTAGCTCCTAATTATTTTTAGGTACCGAAAATGGGATTTCGACGATCCAAGTCCAGATTTATTCCAAGAACGAATTTTTTTAACTCTTAACTATTCCATTTCTATAACTATAAATTTCTCCAAAACTGTATGCAATTTACAAAAATTTCCAATTAAAAAAAATTTCATTTAAATTTTCTTAAATTTTTTCCAATTTTGATTTTTTTGATTTTTTTAATTTCTTCCGATTATTGAGTTGAAAAAATTTTGAAAAACTTCAAGTTGACATTTTTTTAAAAACCGAAATTGAAAAAAATTAAAAAATAATATTGGAAATAATTTTTGAGTTGGAAGAAATTTTTAAAGACATGAAGTTGGAAAAGTTGAAAAAATAAAAGTTGGAAAATTTTTGTAAAAATTCAACTTCAGAAGAAATTTTAAAAATGTATAAAAATTTGAAATTGAAAAATCAAAGTTGGAAAAAATTTGATAACATTTAAATTTTAAAATTGAAGAAATTAAACAAAGAGCCTCTCCGCATAAGATGGTGAATTCCGCACTCTCACCGATTGAGCTGAAACTCACCCAAAATGTTAGTATTGATGTAAATTCATCCCAAAAAAATTTTTGGCTCGATCCCCCCACCCCAGTCCGAATAAAATGGCCGTAAATGTCCAAAATTCAAAAATTCGTATCTCCGAAGGGGGTGGTTCAAAAATTTCAAAATTTTCACAGAAAATAGTTAGTGGGTAGATGTATACGTGAGAATTTTTTCAAATTTTTTTTTCGCGTATTTGGGGGGGTTTTGAGGGGTTTGAAAATTTCAAAAATTCGTAGAAAAAAAAATCGGGGGGACCCCCGGCTGGAATTTTTTTTAAAAAGTTGGTCGTACCCTCAGGTACAACATATATTTTTTCAGATCCCCGAGGAGGGGTGCAACATGGTCAAAAAAAATAAAAACAACAAAAAAACACGTTTTTGACGGTTTTTTTTTGCAATATTTACTCCCTTTAAGACAAATATTTTGAAAAAAAAATTAATTTTTGTGGAATACATTTGAAATGAACCAGAATTACACTTTTTGATCATTGGGCTACAAACCGATAATGATAGCATCGCCGCTCCCCGTGTAGTACAGTCGCAAACTGTAAAATATTCAAGAAACGTGGCTTTTTATGAAAGAAGCATGAAAGTTGGTACATATGATGAACAATAAGACCAAAACAAAATTTTAGAGAACGGGACCCACTTTGTATCTACCATAGGGGGGTGCAGGGGGTGGTATTTTGAGGTCCCAGTCCCCCTATGTAGCGAGGTTGAGCAAAGTCGGCGTTTTTGAACTCGATTTCATACATTTCAACCTCCCTGAACACGAATATGCCATTACTTTCAAAATCGGATAATTATAAATGCCCCAAATTTCAAATTTAAAATACCCCTAATTACCAATATTCATGAAAAATACCCGAAAATCGTGGTTTTTGGCCCCTACACCTCACACATCGATCAGAAACGAATTTTCAATACGATATTCGTAAAATAGACCTCAAACCCGATCTATAGACTCATATACCTACGAGCTTCACACGTCTTCATGGGGAGGAGTAGGATGAGCCGCGGTATTCCCAATTTTGATGAATTTTACAGTTTTTTCGAATATTTGGATATCTGTACGTAATATAAAGGATTTCGAACCATTTTGAATTGCAAATATGACAAGTAGACACCTTGACTAACAAAACTAGGCATTTGCAAGGGTACCTAGAATCGCAGTTGAGGAGTCAGGGGGTAAAAAGTTCTGTCAAAATGGTAGATATTTTGCAAACCTCATGCGATGTCCTGGCTGCCTGGCTGACGAATATATTTCGAAATATTTGATGCCATTTATTCGATATCAAGTTCAATATCTCGTATCTAATGGATAATATTGCAATCTAATCCCTCTTCCCCGTCACTGGAGTGGAGGGGGTGGTGAAAGGGTGAGTAGTTACTTCACACATTTCATATTTCTGATGCACTTTTCAGTGAAATAATATGCACTCAAAATATTCCAAAGGGGCAACTTGTACGTAGCCCTTTGTATCTACTTGCGTTCCTTGAGAGGGGATGATATGGGGTGTGGGGTGAAAATGCAATGGACAAATATAGCGTGCAATATATGTCTAAATCTACATTGTTGAGATCGTAGAACACAAATACGATGATATTTTTACGTTTGAGAGCAAAGGGTCGTTGAAGTGGGGGGGGGGGGGGGGGTCGAGTTGGAAGTGAAATTTTGTCATTCTGATATGAAAATGGGAAATCCCATTATTTTGAAGTAATTTTAAACAAATTTGAAGTCTGTTTTTTCAACTGTGACACTCTTGAAGGGGTGAAAGATGAGTGGGTGGGAAACTTTATATGATGTGTAATATGAGTACATCAACATTTTCAAGGTCGTAGAACACAAATTAACATTATTTTTTGGTTGAGGAGCATCGGGGTGGAGTTATGAAGATGACACATAAAGAATTATTCAAGTAGAAAAAGTTCAGAAAACTCACCATTAAAAGAAAGCAGTTCAAATTTTAGCCATAAATAAAGAAAATAGCAAGCATTCTGCCCCCCACCCCAACGACCCTTTAATCCTTTATATTACGTACAGATATCCAAATATTCGAAAAAACTGTAAAATTCATCAAAATTGGGAATACCGCGGCTCATCCTACTCCTCCCCATGAAGACGTGTGAAGCTCGTAGGTATATGAGTCTATAGATCGGGTTTGAGGTCTATTTTACGAATATCGTATTGAAAATTCGTTTCTGATCGATGTGTGAGGTGTAGGGGCCAAAAACCACGATTTTCGGGTATTTTTCATGAATATTGGTAATTAGGGGTATTTTAAATTTGAAATTTGGGGCACTTATAATTATCCGATTTTGAAAGTAATGGCATATTCGTGTTCAGGGAGGTTGAAATATATGAAATCGAGTTCAAAAACGCCGACTTTGCTCAACCCCGCCACATAGGGGGGCTGGGACCTCAAAATACCACCCCCTGCACCCCCCTATGGTAGATACAAAGTGGGTCCCGTTCTCTAAAATTTTGTTTTGGTCTTATTGTTCATCATATGTACCAACTTTCATGCTTCTTTCATAAAAAGCCACGTTTCTTGAATATTTTACAGTTTGCGACTGTACTACACGGGTCCCCCCCGATTTTTTTTTCTACGAATTTTTGAAATTTTCAAACCTCTCAAAACCCCCCCAAATACGCGAAAAAAAAATTTGAAAAAATTCTCACGTATACATCTACCCACTAACTATTTTCTGTGAAAATTTCGAAATTTTTGAACCACCCCCTTTGGAGATACGAATTTTTGAATTTTGGACATTTACGGCCATTTTATTCGGACTGGGGTGGGGGGATCGAGCCAAAAATTTTTTTGGGGTGAATTTACATCAATACTAACATTTTGGGTGAGTTTCAGCTCAATCGGTGAGAGTGCGGAATTCACCATCTTATGCGGAGAGGCTCTTTACGAAGAGCTGAAAAAATATGATCTAGCATAGAATAAAACTAGATTTAGATCGTCGAAATCGGATGAAAATATCTAACCCAATTTTTTTTTTAATATCAACTCTAATTCAAAATTTTCTCAATTTTCTGAAAAAAATTATAATTTTGATAAACGCCACGCACATCGACTTCAACTTTTAGATAAAAAATGTCATTTTTTCATCATACATTTGGGGAAGAGGGAAATGTGATATTCTTCCTATCCTTCTTATATTCCGTCGAGCCTGAATTTGAACAATTTTGAAGGTTTTTTGACTCTTAATAGACATCAGAGTCGTTCCATATCGAATTGTTCCAAAAATTGTGCAATAAGAAATCAATTTTTCTTTCTATGCTTCATATGTAGTTGTACGCAACAAGATTGGAAGCTGAATTTTGCAAATCGAAGTTCTCCATTCGTAAATCAATTTTCGCTGAGATGGTGGCAAAGAGGAACCGAATCTGGCTCATTTTAGAGACAAGAAATCTAACATTTCCAACTGAAATTAAATTTTCATGATTTTTTCGAATATTCGACTCAAATTACCTACAATTTTGTTAATTGTTCTCAATTCAAACCGAAAATTTTCCAAAAAAAAGTTATTACTTCACTTGATAAAATTTCCCAACTCAAACTCAATTTTTTCAAATAAAAAAAAAATACAAAATTTTCATCATTGGTGAGGTGATTTGCTTTCTTGGACCTCCACTCATCTTGTCCGGCTCTACACAGGGTACTTGCATTTTCTGAGAAAAAAATCAGGTAGTTAAAACCTACAAGTTAGAATTGCCAGCATTCATCAGATCATTGGATGACTGATGAGCTTTCTTGGAAAATTTAAGAAATCAGCATAAAAATTCCTTGAAAACAAAAAACGTAGAGTTCAACAACCAAACGATCATGTTTCTTTCTTAAAGTTCACAAAAAATGTAGGTACTTATAAATTTTGCACTAAAACAATGCAAAAAAATAGGGCGAACGTTTTCTCTCAAATTTGAGCGAATTAATATCCCTTTTTTTAAATTTCATTTTCGGCATATTCTTCCAAAATTCCAAAATAATGCTAAAATTGTAGAAAATGTTAAAATTTAATTCTCAATAAGTATTCACAAAAATGTTGACTTACTCTTTTTTTAATTTTTAGAATATTTCGATCGAGTTATATGTACCATAGTTTGACTTTTCATAACACTTGGAGTACTTTTTTAAATGTTTCGAACGATTTTCTTGGAATATTTCTGGTTTAAATTATTTTAATGCCACTCTTTCAATTTCAGACAATTTCGAATCATTCAGAATTTTGATCCAATCTGATCACTGATTTTGTATACCTACTTCGAGTAATTTTTAAAACATTAATTCAGGCCAACCTACTAAACTAATTTACATACCTAAGTATTTAATATCGTGACACGCCATTAAAAATCATCTAAGCACCCAGAACTCCTTTCCCTCCTCTCAATTTGGAACTTATCCTACTGCGAAACAATCAAAGATTTCATTCAGCTCATCTCCTATCATTATTACTCTGCAGCTAAACGCACAGAACAATAAAAAAAACTTGACTCACACGAGTCAGCATTTAACCCCAGCCCCCAACCACCCAGCCATCCGTAATTACCTGCGTAACGCGTACAAAATTTCAAAATTTCTGCCTTTGAAGAATGTAAAAAAATTATTTATTAGACAGATAAACATAAAAAACCATTAAAATGTGTTAAAGTTATAAATAACGAACGAAGGACAGAGAAAGTATCGGTAGCGCATTAACCGCACCGTAAGTTATATTTAAAAACATCCATCTGTCCAGACTATGTTATGAATGTAACTGTTTCTATTTCTTAATTAAATTCTTTATTTCCTGTTTTTTCTCTCGGTTTTTCGTTTCCTCCTTACATTTATTGTTGAAAATTTTGAATAAGATTCAAATTTCGAATACGAAAGGGTGGACGAAAAGATATTAAAAATAACTCGTTAGTGACGTATATGTACTGTCCTGCTCGATGGCATAGCATAGATCGATGGTCCTCCTAGGTTAATCGAATACAAATGAAATCAGGCGTCGATTATGTCAACGAACGACCATTGACGTACCGAAGGTATTTTCTAAAGAAAGGGGAAATTGGTGAAATAGTCGATATTGATATTTCAATTTTAAAAAAAATTATTAACATTCAATTAATCAGTGATGTACCGAAAGCCAAATATTGGGAGGAGGGGGGTAAATCTCTCTAACTCAATTTTTGAAAAATGTTGAAAATCAATTTATTCGGGCACGAAACAAACTGACTGTTTGGGAGGTGGGGTTGGATGAGACAAATTTGTCGATCGTACCTCTCATTCACTTTGCTTTTCCCTCGGTAATTTTATTGCAGTTGAAAAATTCTAAAAATTTGTCTATTTGTGCCGAGCAAAGCGAAGTACATATTTGTTTAGATCAAAACGAGGATGAAAATTTTCAAAAAAAATTATATTTAAAAAAATGTTTTGTAGTTTCAATGTAAATATGAGAGAAATGAATTTGGATCGAGCGAAGCGAGGTCGAAAATTTTAGAAACCTCGCATTTAAGGTGCAATAAAACAATGTTTTGGATTACCTACCAAACTCAAATAAAAAATCGGCAACTTCCATAAGCGCATCCAGGGGCTCAGGGGGTTCGAGCCCCCCCCCCAAACTTGGAAAGGAGATTTTTGAATACCAAAATGTGAAAAAAATGCATTTTTTTGCTCTACAAATATGATTTTTTTTTTAAATTCCGCCCTCGCTTCGCTCGAGCAGTATTTTAATTATATTTTTTTGAATAAACATCTGAATTTAAATTCATCTTTGATGAAATTTTGCCTTTGAGAATCAGTGAAAAGATTTTCATTGAAAATGAATTATTTTTCACTGATCTTTCAGTCAAAAATCACTGATTTCTCAATCAACTTCCAATTTGTCAGAAAAAATCAATACTTAGTTCTGACTGAAAAATCAATGAAAAATCACTGATTTTCAGTTAAATTTATTTCAGTGTTTCAAACTGGTAAATTTGACTAATTTAAGGAGCGTATTGATTGTTTTTCCCAAAAAATTCCGTAATTTTTCAATTTTTCTTTGCTCAAATCTGTTTATGTATTATCAGTTTATCAGCTTACTGAAAATACTCTGACTACACCAGCGCCACTGAAATAATACTCTCTCATTCTGAATCAGTGAAAAATCACTGATAAACAGTCAGAATTGCAGCACAGAAAAAATCAGTGAAATTCACTGATTTTCAGTGATTTTTCACTGATTATTCAAAGAATTTCACAGATTTTTCAGTGAATTTCATAAATATCACTGAGTTTTCAGTGAATTTTCACTGATTTCCAGTAATTTTCTTTCACTGATTTGTTTTCAGTGAAAAATTTTTCACTGATTTCCTCCTGTGCTGCAATTCTGACTGTTTCTCAGTGATTTTCGGTAATTTTCACTGATTTATAATTGAGAGAGTAGGTTACTCAATTTTTTTATTGAAATTTACTCTCTCCCCCCCCCAATTTTCCTCGAATTCCAATGATTTTGAGAAACTTGTTACTCGGTCCTCAAGGAATGAGGTTTCTCGGCACCCCTGGTTTCAATTTTCAAAATTCAAATTTTACCGACTTGATTTATCAAGTAGGTAAGTGCCCAATTAATTACTAGGTATAATTTACCGTTTTTAAATTTCTTAATCTGAATTATTACAATTGATTCTCCAGTTGAAAGACGAAAAATATTAATTTACGCATACGTGCGCAGTTTAAGTAGGCAAAATTGAAATCTCAGCCGAAAAATTCAAAATTTTGAATTTTGGGCTGAGTTGTAAATTTCTGACTAAAACCAAAATTTTCCGACCACATCAAATATTGGAAGACAACTTGCCCCCTGCCCCCTTTTCGGACCGACTCTGCATTTAATACGTACCGGATGTTCGATTAATTCTGGCCCCCCCCCCGATACTTTTTATGTCAAAAATCGTAAGTTGGTAATATTTCTTTCGATTTGTTTAATTGAACGAAGTATTGTCAACTTTCGATTTTTGACATAAAAAGCATCGGGGAAGGGGGAGGGGCCAGAATTAATCGAGCACCCGGTACCTAGATTTTCTTTTCTTAAAAAATTTTCTCAACCAAGAAGTAAAAAATATTATGAATTCCAAAATTCAAAATAACCATTTTTGATTTTGTTAATTTTTTTTTTTTTTTCATTAAAAAAACACAAATTACAACTATCCAATTTTTTCAGTTGACGAGTGAAAATTTTTAAAATGACTAGGTAATTAATTTTTTCTTCTAAAAAAGCATAAGTTACAACGGTCCAATTTCTCAACTGACATTTTTTACTCATTGGTTGGAAAAATTACAAATTTTCCCAACTGACAAATGAAAAATTTTCTGATTTCCAACTTTTAAAATGACCATTTTATTTATTTATTTTTCATTAAAAAATAAATTACAACGTCCAATTCTCCCAACTGATGTGTAAAATGTTCAATTTTCCCAACTCACAAGTAAAAAATTCCTTCGGGGGAAGCTCTTCCTCCCTTCTTCGGCACGTCCCTCTCCCTGCGAACGAGTTACCTGGGCGTACGCTTCGACGATCAGATAACTTACGTTCGAATTGATTTTTTTTTCGAACAATATTGGCTAATAACAACAGCATACAAGGAGAAAGAAGGCGGCCGAGATGGAGCATATGTTGAGAAGATTTCAGTCATTGTGAACATTAATCTGTAAAAACGTCACTACCACAACGAGCCATGGGAAAATTCCCATCGTACTATGGATTTCGCGCTACCCGTAGAAAACACGCATTCACCATCACCCGAATACCAAATTAATCTTCCGAACCGAAGCTGAAAATCGGTAATAAATTACCCGAAATGTAAACCTCCGAAATACGCGGAGTAAAGACAAATTGCGTACGTTTGAATTTTTAACGTCTTTTGTGGTATTTGAAAATCGATGCTGGAAACAATGTTTATACGAAGAGAACATTTGCCGGATTTGTTTATTCCGAGTATGTACAATTGTACGCAGACTTGCACACATCATTGACAAAATCTATCGTCGCAGAATGTAAGACGTAGTTTGAATACCGAGCCGAGCTCTATTATTTTTAATTCAGCCGATTAAGCCTTAATCGAATTTATTACGAGGACAATAAGACGACAAGTATAATGTACGTTGTATCACTTTCTTTGAAGAAATACTTAACGCCTTCGCCAGCATTTGCATAATGCCTAATCTCGAGTACTTCGCGAAACAGAACGTTATTTTTCCCCTTATTTTATTCCAACATCATCTACAAATATCGCGAGTGTGAAGCCGAAACACATTTTCAACGGTGTTTTTCTATACCGGTAATAAAAAAGATAAGATGTCGGCGAAGACGGAGGCCATCCTTCAGCTGTCAAAATCCCTAATGTTCAGGTTTTTCAAGTCATAAAGTCTTCTTAAAAGGTTCATTACGAGGAGCCAGACCCTCTCCTTGGTAATCTCTCGAGCGTTGTAGAAATTTAAAAACGTATCCCTTTTTATTTTTACAGCGAGGTCTGCGCGCCTTTTTCTACATCTTGGAGTTGGAATTCGAGTATGCTCATTAATAAAGGTTTTATTTTTGACCTGAGACTCTTTGAACTCATCTGACCACATGGTATTCGAGCTGAAAGGACCACTTGTACCAACATCCACGAACATTTTAGTTTTGAAGTAGTGCATTTTGTATGTACCTACAAGTGTAGGTACTTGACGTGCTGTGGTTACCGTTTGGTTCGTATTATGCTGGAAATGGTGGTGTTCTGTTTTAGTCTGTAGTCGTATAGCGACGTCAAACGGCCCATCAAAGGTGCACGTAGCGTTTGAGATAACGTGATGGTTAATTACCAAAAAAAAATGTAAATGTTGAAATATAGTAAGTACGAGTATTCGGATAGGTGAAATTGTAGATGTTTTACAGAGACCTTTTTTTGTCCTTTGATTTTGGCGTTAAAGCAAACAAATATACGCACCATTTAGATGCAGTTTTTTTTAGTTTTTTTTTTTAAAAGCATAGCTAATAAATCGTGTAAAGAAGAGAAATCACTTCATTTTTCTTTTTTTTTTCGAAAAAAGTGACATTTTACAGGTTAGGTTTCACCCGAATAGTGTTTTAATTTGTTGCAACCTTCGTCGTGTAAATTCACTAATAGCTTTGCGTTGTTTCCTTTTTTTTGAAAAAAATTAGGAATTCCACGTGTTACGCGAGGAGTAATTTATATATTTTGGTGATATAGGATTACAGTGGAACAATGTTTTTGGAAGATTTTACTCTGAATAATGAATGCTTTTTGTCTCGAACAAGATATCTAGATGTGCAAGTTGTTTGAAGACTAATTTTCTGTCAAATTTCATTGAGAAGGCGGAGGGAAAGGGTGAGTTTTGAATTTGGTTTTACATGTAGGTACTTTTTTGAAAATTTATAATTCAAAAAGTAGCACAGTTAGGTACACTACATGCTGTAGAAATATCCTAAAATCTTCAATGAATAGTGCTAAGTGGGATTTTTATGTTTCTGGGCAAGATGTTCTAAAGTCATTTTTCCGGGAAGGAGGAGAAGAGGGGTAAAATCTATGAAAATTCCAACTCGAATTTTCAATTTTCTCAAATATATGATAGGTACCTTAATCTACATCAACAATACTTTTTTTTACTTTCCCACAAAGCTCCCTTTTTAGTTTTTACAACGTATCTAGCTATCTATATACCTTGTACTTCAATCCAACTAAATTTTATGAAGAAGCGAACATAATTTAAAATTTTGAAAATCAATTCCTTTAGGCACGCAATGTGTACATGAGAGTTCCAGATGAAAAAATATACCTAGTAAAATGCAGATGAAATGATTTTGAGGAAACATACAAAAAAAATCATTTTCATAAGATTTCGATTATTTTAAAACTACAAAAAAAAGAAATAAAATGAAGCCAAGCGCAGTGAGACCAAAGTTTTTGAAAAATTTGATTTTGTTTTTTTATATTTGAAAAAAAAACATAAAAGTGCAAAACTGTTCTATTTTTTCAACTTGGTAAAATTTGAATACCAATGATAAAAATTCCCGTGGAAAATTATCATTTAATTATACTTTTTTAAAAAATAACATGAAAATATGTACTCTTGGGTACAAATCGTCCCTCCAATGCTAAAAGGATGTAAGTTATAACTCCAAAACTTTACCTACCGGTAAACTGGGGTAACTTTGATCAAAAAATGGCTATTTTTTTTAGTTTTTTCGCTGTGGAGGGGAGGGGAGGGGGGCTGGCGGGGGAAAAAAAAATCTAAGTAAACTAGAGTGGATTCCGAATCGAATGGCGCAAACCGCGTCTCGATCGGATGCAGTGTTGCCCCTACAGAAAATTCCAAAAACAGGTCCTCCAAAAAAAAAAATGGGGTTACTTTGATCGCCTCCAAAAAAACGTGAATTTCAGTGGGGAAAACCCAAAATTACGTCTCATAAACTAGGTACTAATGTAATACAACATATTACATATAAAATTTATTTTAAAAAAATCAAAATTTTGTCTCGAAATCACATGGAAATCGTTAAATAATAAAATTACATCATTGAAGAAAAAAAAACGTTTTGAAAAGGGGGAAAAAGCTCAAAGTTCAAGTAAAGTTGTGTTCAAGTGGCTGTCAACCTTCCTACGCAATACATGGATGTGGAAAATGAAAATTTCTGCTGTTTTCTGGGGTTTCTTGCCATTTTAATACAATTTTTCTTGCTTTAGATTTGCCCAAAAAGACTCCCTCGCCTATACTCGTTTTAAAGGAAATTTTAAGCACTTTTTCGGCATATCACCCTTCCCCCCCTTTTGTATACTCGTTCTGTAGGGAATTTCAAGCACTTTTTTTTAGAAATTTCATTCTGGTGTGACGAATTCCATGGTACTTATTATACATCGTCCCATACAAAATTTTGAATTTCTTTGCCACAGCTCTGATCAACAGTCGACCTTCAACAACTTCCAGGATGACCTCATTCAATGTATCTTTGATGTGACGGACATATTTTCGAGTATCCGGCATCCTACACCGATTTCGCGGCATCTATAAAAATAATAAATTTGTATAATTCAGTGATCAAAGTTACCCCATTTTTGTAAATGCCTCATGGCGAGCAGAGGGATGGAAAATTTTTTTTTTCGAAAACTGATTCTTGGTGCCAATGAGTTGCTAGAGAAGTATGTATGGGACTCAATACGTTACAATGAGTGTACATACCTTTTTGTCCGGAGGTTTTCCACTTGTAACTTTTTTTCAAAAAACTCACTTTTTTAAAAACGTAATTTTTTAAGGTACAAAACAACTGATAAAAAAAACCAAACCACATGTATCACATAGCCTCAACGCCTGGCTATCGAATGCCGTTGGAATCACGGCGATTGGTTCACATCTCGACCGTCAGGGGCACTAAACGTGTTGAAAAAAGTGGCGATCAAAGTTACCCCGTGCGTATCAAAGTTACCCCAGTTTACCAGTACTTTTTACAGGAAAACTGCTTCACTTAAGATTTTTTAATTTTGTGGAGGGGGTGTTGATTTCATTATGTTTCTTTAGTGTTTAGAATAAAGTTTCAAAATGCTGAATTTTAATTTTTATTAATGGAGTTACGAATTTTTATACTTAAACACAGAAAACTTATGGAGTTACGTCAAATTAAAAAACGGTATTTTGAAAAAAAAATATTGCAAATTCATTCTTAACACTAAAAAGCATATTAAAATCATAACTTTCCCCCCAAAATTCAAAAATCATAAATAATGCAGTTTTTTATCATTCCAGTAAGAAGTAGAGTTTTGGAGTTAGGCCATTTTAGCATTAGAGGGACAATTTGATGGAGTTACGACCAAAAAGTTTCAAAATTTTTAGAATATGGAGTTAGGTACGCCAACATCTATTTTTTTTTAATTTTAAGAATTTGTTTCACTTTTGGGTTGAAATGATGTTATCACCAGATGAAGGACGTCCCAAAGTTGTCATTTCAGCAAAAAAACAAAAATTGCTAAATTTTGGAGTTACGACCTTTTAGCATTACAGGGACGAAATGTACAATTTTCCCAATTTGGAAGAAAATGTGTACAAATGGTAAATTTTCACAACTCGGGAAAATATGAAAATTTTTCCAATTTGGGGACATATAAAAATGTTTCCAACTTGGGAAAATACGAGTACAATAAAGGAAAATACCAAAAGTACCAATTATGGATCAAGTACAGATTGTGGATCAAGCCACATAAGTAATACTGAGTTGGGTAAAAAAAAAGTGTGTGTGTGCATAATCCATCAGATTACCCATTGCACAACTTTAATTGGTGTTTTTTTTTTTTCATAACAAAATTGAATAGTTTTTGAGACATTCTATGTACGAAAAAAGGACGTTCAAGAAAAAATTCACCATTGGATGACATTTGAATATTTTTTTGATCAAATCCGTAATGGGAGGTGACTTTCCATAGGATTTTTTTTGTTGAAAAATTATAGTCCAGAACGTCTACAAATGGTGTGATCCGCAAACGGATCCCCCTGAAAAATTCGAAAAAATGGACGTTTGGGGGAAACATTCTCACAGGAGAAGGACGCATGGAAAAAATCTGAAACCTAGGTACTTTGGTAGCATAAACTCCTCCCTTTCAAATGCGGCATTCAGTTTCGCCTAAAACTCAAAATTTTCGAATTCAGTCAAGGTTGATTTTTCAATTCCAAAATGTTACATTGTTGGTAAAAGTACATATCAACTCTGCTAATTTGAGGAAGTATGCGCTAGAAATGACTATTTTGGCCTTCTTTTCAAACTTTAAATACGAGAAAAGCTAAGAAGTTGTGTGTAGATCTCAAAAAGACTTGGTAAACATTTCATCTCCTAACTCCACCAGTGGTGTCGTCAGAATCGAAAACTGGGGGGCACAAAAGGGGCCGTGTGTTGGACAACTTTTTTGCTTTTTCGAAGTGGGAAAGGAGGACTGACTTTTTTCACCTGCTAAAAATGGGGAAAGGGTAAAAAGGGACCTTCTTCCTCACTTTCATCTCACGTCAGATAGATCATAGAATTGTAATTTTTTTCATGCCCGAGCGAAGCTTTGAAAAAATTGGATTTTTAATGCCCTAAAAATACATTTCTTCACGTTTTAATGCTTTGAAAATCCCTATCTGATGCAAGTGTAATGTAAATTTATAAAAACAACATCTTTTTTTGGGGGGGGGCAGCGGGGGCCAGAACTTTTTTCGGAGGGACTCCCCCCCCCTTGACGACGCCTCTGAACTCCACCTTCATAATTACATTTTCCCATTTCAGCCTTAAAATCAATCTACATTATTATTTGAAAAATTGAAAAAAGTTTTTCGAAAATGGTTGTAATATTTGCTTAGGTATGAATTCTATACTCCCTCTTCCCCTCACCAACAATAGTAAGTACTAATTTTTCAAGGATTCTTAAAAAATCACTTTTTCAAGAGGAAACGCGGAGGAAGATTATTATAAATGATTCCTATACTTAGCTTAAAATGTTTGTACTAACATCATTTTAGAAACGTCTGTCCAAAAATAAAATAATTTTTTTTTTTGAATAGGTAAGTAATTAAAAAACACGAAAAATGGCACATATTTCACTTGAAAAACAATTTTAAAAAATGAAAAATTAGTGTCCTTGTTTTTTTTTGGAGTAAAATTATCTTACGTACAACCATTCTCAAAAAACTTTTTTCGAGACCTCCAATTTTTAAAATTATTTTGAAAATTTTTATTCAAGAGTGGTATCCCAACGGGCAGTAAAATTTTAGGTCTGAAAAAAAACATCAAACCTAAGCTCAAAAATAACTTACCTAAAATTTTATAGGTATTCAAGTTCGTTTCTCAAATTTTGGTGAATTTTGGAAAATTCAAAATTTCCCAATGGTCTGGAAATAAAAGTAAAAAATATAAAAAAATAATTAAAATTAAGGGGAAAATCTGAAATTTGGTATATCCCCTACTTTCAACCTCTCAAATGGAATGGAAGATGTTTCAAGTCGTTCCGGAGCCTCTAATTTTTTTTGAATTTTCCAGCTTTGAAAACAAGCTCAAAAAGAAGGTCCAAGTGAACTATACCACCTACCGTCCATTTTCAACTTCTAAACCTTATCACCTCTAGTTACTTCGTCGACGAAGAGTAACGGAGCTTTTTTCAGCTTCTTCGCCGCCTGTTACGGTAGGTAGTGACGATGAACAACGAAGCATCTCATCTGTTTAAATTGATTTCCGAATCTTCCGGAAAAATTTAAAGACGTTGAAGAAAATAAAAATCACGCTGGAGGTTTTTAAATGGCTGGAAATCCTGGAATGGTGATATTTTAGTTGAGAGGTCCTATATCCAGTGGAGACCACTTTTCATCATTTTCACAGAACGATTATACACACATGTTCTTCAAAAAATAAATTCGTCAAAAATCGAAAAATCATACTGGGCAGCTGAAATTTTGGTCAAAAGGGTGTTAGGCCTTGTTTTTTCCAAAAATCATAATCCTGTTCAATTCGGAAGCGAACCCTAGGTAAATAACGGTTCATTTCATCAACAACCAGACTTAATACTTATTGTTAGACTTACCTTAAACTCGAAAAATTCATCGAATTCCAACCATCAGACCCTCGAAACACCATGTACCTGCAACACCACCAACAAAAGTCAAAAATTAATCATTGTAAAAAATCCACCCAGCATCCTCCACACAACTCAACCCTCTATTTATAAACACGTACTGCGGTTCTATGCGAGAAAATCCATCAATTTTTCCGCATGTTTGAATGCGTAAATCTGCCAAAAAACGCATCCGTCGCGTCGAATCGACGTATCTTAACCGGATTTCCTCGCTGTGTAAAAAACCAAAGCGGCAGGCGCTTTTAAGCGTGAAAGCTGTTAACGCGTTCCATCGTCATGTTTTCATTTTTCATATTATTTTACCGCGCGTATATACAAATACACGCGACAAAAGAAGGTCCGCGTGGGTAGTCTGACAGATGATGTATGGAGATAAATTTTACGCTAGTTTGACAAGCATTACTGATACTTATGAAAATACAGTGTCTACTCGTTACGCGTATATAAGAAAGGGGTAGCTTCTTAGAGATATCTGCATAAAACACGAGCACTGCGGGTGTACTCTGTACAGTACACACCCTTAATAATATACAAAGGGTAAATCGTCAGCTAAATCCATATGGAGCGTGACACCGCAGCAGATACGAAGAGGTGCGTCTCGATGTATTCGAACTGGTTGCACATGCACATTTAACCCCCTGCACACTTTCTAAGAAAGTTCAACCCTGTTAAGAAATTCGCCAAATCTGCTACGAAATTTGATCCCATTAGCAATTGTCAAAGGATCCACCGCTTCGATCTTTTGAAAACGAGTATCAAAAAGACCGCCTTGGCTTACTGTACCCACCATTCTGCTGCTCGGGTTACTTTCGAGAAATACTTGGCATAACTGCGAGTCCATAATGAAGATCTAATAAAATAATTTCTCGCTGTGGCATCAGTTCGAATCGTATTGGTGGCTATTTTTACCGTAAATCAGATTCTTATTCAACTCGCGGACTATTTCTTTATATAGATTTCGAATTAACGGACGATTTTCATATACCGCATGAGAATATTAATTAATTTATATCGAGGTGCTGAAGATGAAAAAAATGCGTGAAGACTCGGTGACGCTGTTGAAATTATTCGACGAATTGCTCGCACGAGGATTTTCATCAAACGTACTGGTAAGCGCGACGTTTACGTGAAGGTATTTTATTTGTTGTAGGTACATGAAGATGACCAGGAATTTCGTACTTGAACAATATCCACGAATAGGATTCTTCTACAATAGAATATTGAGAATTGATAGGTGAGTATACGAGTGTACGTGATGCCATCATCCGTATCGATAAACAGTCGAATACCTATCAAAAGTGCAATAAAATTTTGCAATAAATGATCATTTTACCAAATCGATAGAGACTTGATCAATTTACGAAATTCTTTCTTAAAATGGCTTCGAATTTAGAAGAAAATACCAAGATACCGGATAAAGATAAGTCATAAATGCTTAATGATAAAAACAGTACTTATTTGGCGGACTCGATGACAAAGGTGCATCATGAATCACGAATCAGCAATTAAGATGAAAAGCTGAAAATTTATTAGGTACTTCTTAAATTTGAGGTTTCGGAGCAAAAGAAACCACTTCGTTAGATTTATGAAAATCGAGTTATTCACGCTACATGATAGCTAATAAAATTCTAAAGAAAATGAGACCAAACGAAAAAATTTCGTTCATATCTCTCTGAGTACTGAATTTTCAAAAATGAAACTTCAAAAAAAAACGAGTTTAAAGTTTTGTAAACATTTTTTAAACGTTTTTTCAGCATAAAAAACGAAATTGTGAGAAAAAGAAGCACCCTAGGGAAAAAATGAACAGAACCAAATTTGTAGAACGTGAAATTTCCTTTCGGGAATTTATTTTTATGAAAAGTGATTAGTTGGCATGTTATTGTTAAAAGACTCCAATTCATCAAATTTTGATATTTTCTCAATTTTCTTTACATAAAACTAGATTTTGCGAGGAAAGAAAGCGTTCTAACGAAAAAATTATTAACACCAAAATTACAGAGCATGAAATTTGCTTTCTGCCAAGATCAGTTAGTTTTTCGCTAGGATGCTGCGTTTCAAAGATATTTCACTTTGAAATGCTCGTGTTGGAATTTAATGCGTTCCCTGCAATGGAGAAATATCACATCACTCATTGTCACAGAAAATCGCATTTTTTGTTATGTGCTTGCGAACTCGGTCGAAACTTTTCAAATATACTGGGTGAAAGAGCATGAAATTCTCTATCAAAATCGACCAAAACCCGAAAAACGACAATTTTAACCCAAACATCTATTTTTGCATTTTTCTCGAAATCAGGTTTCTAATGAAGTGGTCCCTTTTGCTGCGAAACCTCACTAAATGAGTTTTATACCAGAAATCTTTTATAAATGCATCTCTAGAATTTATTAAAATAAACCATCTTTTGCAATTTTTGGAAAAATTGGAGAGAAACATGAATGAACAGTAGTAAAATGACGTCAAATGGCCTCGTCAGAGTTTTAGGTTTCTAATTTAAATCCTCATTGATCTGAAATTTGGAAATTTTCAGAAAAATTTGTTAGAAGAACCTATGTAAGTCGATTTTTTGATTTTTGTGTACTTTTTACAGAGCTGGCGAGCCTCAATTACATACAAAAATCCAAAATATGGCTGTTTTCAAACGGGAGGAAATTAAAACCTATGAATATTGCATTTTTAACGAAATAGTAAGAATATTTTTTAAATTATACCTACTTTAAAATTTATGATTCATTTTTGAATAATGAAGATTGAAGCCAAAAACCTAAAATTTTTTAAGGGCCTTTGATATCATTTTTCAGAATTTTTTTCCAATTCTTATTCACCAAAATGACTATTTTCAAAACAAAAAGTTGAAAATCTACGAAACGTGAGAAAAATCACAAAATTTTTGAGATCTTCTATTTCAAAACAGTAGGTACAGGTACCTAAATATCAATAATGAAGTGAAAAACTCGTTTTTTTCAAAGTTATTTTGATTTCCATCTGGATGATGAAGATTCAAAGCAGAGACCTAAAATTTTTACCAAGTTTTTACCTCGACATCATTTCACGACTTTTTAAAAATTCTCCATCAAATTCCACTAATAAAAATAAAATAGGTACCTTCCCGAAACCCACACAAATAATAATTAGCTTCTACAAAAATTAAAAAAAAAAAAATTCACAGAATCAACGTAAATGTCGAAAATTTTGAGCTTATACTTAGCTTGAATTTTTATTGAAAAACAATACCTAATTATTTCATTTCCTCTATGTCAAAGTAGTTATCTTCTTACAGGTTTCAATAAAAAAATACATATCAAGAAAATTTGAAGCAGTCGAAAATCGAATTTTTAATAAATATTGTAGATGTATGTACTGGCGTGGAATTTTATCAAGCTGGAGTTTTTGTATGTTAGTAACGAGAGGATCTTCAAAGATCTCCTTCGATGAAATTTATTGAAATATATGCAGGAAAATGCCGGTTAAAAATTTTCAGAAAAATTAACTCCCATCCATCTTTTCTACTATTCCTAAAAATGCAACATGACTGCCACTGGTTTTCAAAGTAATTTTTCTTGATTTTTCCAGGTTATTTAGACCATTATTTTAAATTTTCTAGACCTCATTACGAGAAGTACTCGTGCAGAAACGAAAGTACCCTGCTGATGAAATGGAGGGGGCAGAAATGCATTTTTTTGCTTTAAATAAGACATTTTGGGAAACGGGGAAGGAGTTCATAATCATGCTAGGTACTGACTAGGTAAGAAAAAAAAGGTCAACAATAAAACCATTTGAGGTGTTCGCCTCCGATTAGAAAGAAATCGTAATTTTTGGAAGGAGTATGTCCTAAAACTCTTATAGGTACCCTATCCAAAATGTCATCCGTTCGATTTTATACTTCAATTTTTGGCGAATTTTTGAAAATTTAAAAATCATTTCTTTCATCAAAAATGTAATATTTCTGAAAAAAGTATTCTTTTTTTTACCAACTTGATGAAAAATTTTCCAAAAAATATAATTCGACTATTTTCAGTCATTTCGAAGCCTCCAGCACAATTTCAGTTATCTATAATATTTCCGAATTTCACCAGAAGCCATCTAGATCAACTTCGACAGCTAAAAATCGAGTTTCCGCTATTACTTTTGACTACTTTGAAGAAAAAATCTACCTTCGGCTCGATTTCCACACAGATCCCTCGAGTGTGTATTTTTGACGAGCTACATATTAAATTGGAAAAAATTGGAAAAAATTGAAAAGAGTCCGATCGAGTCCAAATTTCCGTTTGAAAATCGAGCCATCGAGAACTCGATTTTTAGGTGTCTATGTTGGTTTGAATGCTTTCTGCAGAAATTCGAAAATGCTGGAGAAAATCGAAATCTGCTGAAGTCTCTAGAATGTCTGGAAATTGTTAAATTTGGGTTCAGAAAGTTTATATTTGATGGAGATTTAAATTTTATTAAACTTGGTGAAAAAAAGTATTTTTTTCAAATGTACCACATTAAAATGAAAAAATCGATTTTCAAATTTTCAGAAATTCGTCAATAACGACATTCCAACCTGAGTAGCTAGCTAAAATATCTACTACAGGGATTTTCGGACATGCTCCTTTGTCCTCTCAGAAAACACAATTTCATTTCTATCAGAGGAAGATACCTTGGGTGGTTTTTTCGTTAACTTAAAAAATTTGTGTTTTTTAAAAACAGAATTATTTATTCCTCAATTTTTTGTCGTGTTAAAAGAACTCCATACTCCGGAGTAAAAAAGTCTAAAATCTCTCACTTTTCTAGGTTTTCGAGACAGTGACAACCAAGCGCAATGATACTTAGATCAAAAAAAAATGTTTACTGCCTCCATTCAATTGCAAACAGAAATTGAAACACATCAACTCATTGGAAAAAAAATTCAGATAAATTATGTTTCCATGCAAAAATGTCCAAAACATTGCTGAAACGTCGCGAAGTTTTATCTAATTCCTTCAGTACGTATCATTTAGAAAAGATTAAAAAATGTTTAAAAATCTAGAGGCAGTGACGTCGGAAAGTGGGGTACAAGGGGTACATTGCACCTCCCCCCCCCCATCACATCAGATAGACATTTTTAAAGCATTAAAACATGAAAAAAATGTTTTTTGGGCATTAAAAACTTAATTTTTTCAAAGTTTCACTCGGGCAGAAATTAAATCAAAATTAAGGAATTATTTGAGGCAACACAGCGAAAAAGTGCTTCTTTTTGCCCCCTCGCCCGAAAATCCTTCTGGTATTCTAAGTCTTAAGGCTCATTTTGAACCCTCCCAGAAAAAAAGCTTCCGGCGTCACTGTCTAGAGGATAATAAATACTTGATATTTAACATCTTACGATATCATCATTATCTTAATAACATTCCAACTCGTCATAAATCACCATAGATTTAGATACCAAGAAAAAAAAAACATTCGTCAACCACGAAATGAATCTCACACAATTTCACGATAATTTTGCAAGATTCGCGGCACTCGTAAAAAAATCAGGATGCATCGCAACTTCGTAAGGTACCTAAGAATGAGCATGAGATTGAGGATATTGGACGTAAATGCACCGCGTGCACACGTCAATGCTGAACGGTTACCTGTTTAGTAAGATTAAACACGTGCGGTACCGGAAGATCGCATTAAACAGGTAAAAGTGTTCGGCTTTACAGACTTTATAAACGCACCTGATATGAGTGCTTAAATAAATAATCATCTAAGGAGACGAGGGATCGGTCTTTGGTCTTCGGTCTTCACTTGTAGTTGGTCTTCGTACCCATCATCTAAATTCAGACCCGGCTTTTCATTCTTATAAAAACGCTATCTTGACAATCGTCAAACGCACCCCTACATTCATTGTATTTTCGTTTGTTTAATCTTACGTTATACTGCACTCCTCGAGTCGTCAAGTATAGAGTATCATTTCAGGAGAGAAAAAAAAGGCTCTCCGGAGTGCTTTTGTTTTCGTAATATATACCATTGGAAAAATACTTGAGACTGTTGAGAGTTGGGACATACGATGGGATTCACGCGAAGTTGGAATAGGAACCTAAATGAGTACCTATTTAGAGATGATCATGCCACAAGCCACAAGTGATAGATACGATATCGAAAAGTCGAAAACCAATAAGTAGATATCTATGCTCGTGACGTAGGGGATCTATAGGGATAAGCAAATTGATTCATGACTCGCGTGGATTAGATAAAAATGTACAGTTTGGATAAGATATGTAGTTAATTTGTTATTACACTCATTTTTTCATTCCATTATAATCATTGAACTGATTTTCTTGCCGAAAATCCTGAAATTAATTTGTGGTTTCCAACTGATTTTTTTTAATCTGGATTTTTTCAAGACTATTTGTTGAAATTTTGGAGAAATGATACTTAAGATTTATTAGGCTAATTAACACATTATCAAAATACCAGATAGCAATGATAGTATTGATTTATGACTTCGGAATCAGTGAAATTTAAAGCGATTAAAATATGTACTTACAAGCAGTAAAATAAAATATTGAAAAATCACCAGAAATTCGGAAGTTTTAATAAAAAATCAATTAAATAAAATGAGAATTTCTCATTGATATGTAGGTACCTAGCTACCTACATATGTTACGCCTAATCAATGTAATTGCCTAAATCATGAAATAGGCAATTTTTTGGCCAATGCATGAATTAGGCACTTGCTTGCCTAATTTATAAATTTTTTAAATTCAAAGCTTTCTACCATTTTTCCTGTTCAACAGGAAAAAATTCAAAATCCTCAGGTAAGAGGGCAAACTTTCTGCAACATTTCAAACAAAATTCATCAAGTTATCTCAATTAGAAAATTTTTTATTCTACAAAGAAAATTATTCATTCATTATATTTTTGATTTAGCATAAAAAAATTTCTAATTGAGACAGCTAGATGATTTTTTTTTTTTGAAAAGCAGCTGAAAGTTTACTCTCAATGTCGAAGTATTTAAAACTTTTTCCTGTTGAACAGGAAAAATAGTGGAAAGCTTTGAATTTTAAAAATTCATAAATTAGGCAAGCAATTGCCTAATTCTGCATCAGGCAAAAAATTATCCATCTCATGAATTAGACAATTACATCGATTAGGCGTAACACATATAATAACCTAGTTACAAATTTAGTCAAACGTCACCCCCCCCCACCGAGTCATCAACCACCAGTTCAAAAAAATACGTATCCATCAACATTGAAGAAAAAATTAAAACAGAATTCTTAGAAATGTTTTGGAATAATTCTTTCCAATTTTCACATTACATCTATGATCACTGATTTAATATTGATTCGTGAAATATATTTATTTTGAAATGAAAAGGTTTCAAACTCTATTGGCATGGCGATGGGGTAGGGGGGTAAGGGCTGTTCTAGTATTCAACTGCGGCCTCAAGAAATGATTTTTGGATTTCAAAATTTCTCCTTCATCCTCTTGCAGAGCTTGAGTTAGAATAGGTCAAGAACTAAAAATTCACTCGTATCTCTTTTGAAAACGAATTTTGGTAATTTGAATTTCCTCCTAGACCCACCCCCTTCAAAGCTGAATTCTGAAAATTAAAAATTATTTTGCATCCCTCTCTCCTAGAGCTAAATTTTGGGAATTTAAGATATCTCTAGCTCTCCCTCCAGAGCTGGATTTTTGTAACCGATAATTTTTCCTGCGTTCTTTCTAAATCTTAATTTCGAACATTCGAAATTCCCCCAGTAACCCCCCCCCCAGTTAATTTCCTGTACGTGTTCCCTCTGAACATGTATTTGAGTAATTTGAAATTTTCTCGGTCCTCCACTAGAGGACAGTGTTCTGAAAATTGAAAATTTTCCTGCACTATCCTCCAGAGCTAAATTTTTTGTGATTGAAAATTTCTCCCGTGTTCCCTTTAGAGCTAAATTTTGAATATTAAAAATTTTCCCTGTTCTCCTTCCACAGTTAAACTTTGAACATTGAAATTTTTTTTGTACTTCCTCCAGATTGAGTTGAATTTTGAAAATAGAAAATTTCCCCTGACCCCCCTTCCCCTCCCACCAGAGCTGAATTCAGAAAATTAAGAATTAGACCCTTTCAGAACTAAATTTTGGTAATTTGAGATCTCTCAGGCACCATTTTTCAGAAATGAATTTTGGCAACTCAAAGTTCCTCCAGTACCCCTTTCTAGATCTAAATTTCAAATATTTGAAAGTTCCTTTGTATCTTCCAGTGTTCTGGACTTTTAACGTTTTTAGTAGTTCTAGTTGTTCCAGTGGTTCCAGAGACTCCAGTGATTTCAGGAAATCCAAATTTTCGACAAGTTTTACATCTATTTTCAATTTTTTTTTAAATTTTCGAACTTCGTTTTAAAAATAAATCAATTTTGCCGGGTTTGGTGTAATTTTTCTGATTAAAAGTGCAATTTTGTTATTTTTTTCAAGGGAAGGGCGCATATGCCCTCATCTTTTCGTCTAGTTCCAACTCAAATATGGAGTTTTCGAACGGTATTCGATTCCTTGGAGTTTCTACGTTCCTCAAAGGGAAAGGAGTTTGATCCAAATCAAATTTCAAGGCGCTACAAAAAAAATAAAGGAAAAGTAATTGAAAAAATCATCCAAAAAAATTAAAAAAATAGCTCTAAGGAGGTTTCATCTAAGTCCAGTCCATGAATTCATTTCTAAAGTTATTTTCACCCGAAACCCACAACCTGACCTCTCTTTTTTTGGGGGGGGGGGGATTTTTCGACATCATCGAGCGAGTTATCAAAATCTACGTTTTTCAACTTTTTTTCTTCCCAAATCGTTTTTGATACCATTTCACCGAAAAAATTATAAGGAATAGGGTATGGATTCCAAAGGAGAAAAAAAATCCGCTTTGATGATCGAATTGAAATTTTTCAAAATTTTAAAACAAACTTCGTCTTAGCCTCTTTTTGATTTTTTGATGAACTTTGAACTGGCCTCAGAAACGGATTCAGATCTTATTTTTTGAAATTTCACCTTTCCAATTTAATTTCACTTTTGATTCAACTCGAGAAGCTCAAAAAATTCTTTAAAAATGCAATTTTTTACTCAAAAAAGCTCCAAGTGATCGAATGCCACAAAGCACAAAATTCTATCTTTATTGGTGTGTCTTTGAGGTGGCGTTAAAACTTTCGAATTTTTGGTGAGCTATTGTCGACTGCTTGAAAATTGTCATACCGTTTTCAAAAAGATTGAAAAACCATAAATTTACGGAAAAATTGGCAAAAAAAAACATTATAATAACAAATTTCCCCGATTTTCGAACATTTTCTTGGAGACAAGACTGGAGTCGTTTTGAGACTCAGACTGCACTCATTATCAATCGTAAAAAATTCAACCACATTGGAATCAACCAATCAACACCTTACATTTACATACGTTGAAAACAGAAATATGCACAACCTTTGATTCCACTGCCCACAAACTCTACATTTGCAACCAATCGCTTCGCAACCCCTTCAGCCCCTCACGCTGCCAATCACCAACCGAAACATTAAACTCGACACATAATCTGCCCATTATCTTCATCCTTGGCGAGTTTTTAAAAACACAGGAAGGTAAAAAAGGCGCAACGATGATGGAAAACGTTTACAGCCGAGATAAAGCGACCCCCAGCAGCAATAAATAGAAAAGATGAATGTTGATTCGACGAACGTGTTTCTTTTACCAGATGCGAGTTTCTAGCTCTCGTACGACTTCCGTACAATGTAAACAAATTATAAACGCGCTGACACATGCGGCCGAATTCAAGCCACGATCCTCCGGTGTAACGTTTACTTCCCTCCAAGATCGAGGAAAAAAATACACCTAGGTGTGTATAAGACGTATACTCCTATAATCGTAACCGAGCTGCCTTTAGCTTAATAAACGTGTACTGATTTATGCATTTTATTTTATGCACATTGCAACGCGCTGCACCCGGGCACGTTCATCGTCTCACATATTTACACTCTATTTAGAGCTTTTCGCTTGGCTGCTATGAGATGAATTAAGATAGGAAACAAACAGCAGCTGGTTTAATTACGTATTAGGTACGCTGGTTAATTATAATATGGTACGTGTTACCTGGCGTTCTCTTTTGAAAAAAATATGATAAAAATTAATCCATCTTATGTGAGATGAGCATAACTGCGGGTATCTTAAAAAGAATACCTCATAAGTAATGACAAATTATACTCATACGTCTCGCCGGATGCAAGTGATAAACGGATTACCTCGTTTGAGACACTGGAGCTTGTCATAAATCGACAATCACATTTCAATTCTTTTACTCCGAGATATACGTCGTATACGCCGATAAAAGTTCATAAACCGCGACCATTGGATTGGGTCCAAAATTTCACAAAACGCATTAATATGGAGCTAAAAAACGCCTCGAGTTATACAATACTTTGAAATTGAACATGTTGCCTGTAGTCAGGTCTCAATTGAACATCCGCGCGGGATTCTTGTTAAAATTGATTTTATGATTGATTCTTGTATTAGACACTGAAACAAATAAATTCAGCTTAGATGCCTATTTTTCCTCCTCCCCGTTTTCCCAGGGTCCATCCCCAATATTTCAAACACGTGTACCGCCCAATCCATGGGTCGTAATGAAAAAATTTTCAAACAAAAGTTGTTCCTCAGCACTTAATGTACATTTTCATTTCTCATCAAAATCCATTTTGGAGCAACTCCTGCCCCCCCCCAATTTGGAAACAAAACATGTTTTTGAGAAAACCTCAAAATCACGTCTTCTTCATTTTAAACGAATAGTTTCAGAGATACGACAAAATTTGTAATTACAAAAAGTATTCAGAATTGAATTTCCTTTCCAATGAGCTCTATCACGACCATTTTCACCAACTTTTCCCGACAGAGTGGACCTCTCCCCTTCCTCGTTTTCACGAAAGTTGGACCCACGAGCAAAATTTGCTCCAAAATGAATCCCGATAATAAATGAAATTATACATTAGATATTGAAGAACAAAAATCGTTCAATTTTTTTTTGTGGGTCCAACTTTTGAGATAATGAGGAGGGGGAGAGATCCACCCACCCGGAAAAAGTTGGTGAAAATGGTCGTGATAAAGCTCATTGGAAAGGAAATTCAATTCTGAATACTTTTTGTGGTTACAAATTCTGTCGTATCTCTGAAACTTTTCGCTTAAAATCAAGAAAACGTGTTTTTGAAATTCTCTGAAAACTGTTTTATTTTCAAATTTGGGGGGCAGGAGTGGCTCCAAAATGGATTTTTATGAGAAATGAAAATGTACATTAGGTGCTGAGGAACAACTTTTGTTTGAAAATTTTTTCATTATGACCCATAGATTGGGCGGTACACGGGTTTGAAATGTTGGGGGGTGGACCCTGGGAAAAGGGGGAAGGGGGAAAATAGGCATCTAAACTAAATTTATTTGTTTTAGTATCTAAAACAAGAATATCAATCATAAAATCAATTTTAACAAGAATCCCACGCGAAAGCCTTTTTTTGTTCAATTGAAACCGGACTACTGCGTTTATCTCTCCTCGGTCGTTGTGTATGCGCCTGCGATACACCAGATCCCAGATCGAAACGCACGTATCACATAATTATAATCGAGCTGTTCGATATCGTAAGGTAACTTTTACATCAATATTTTATAGAAGTAAAGGTAGCCAAACAGCCTATACGCATGGGATCGAATACGTAATGATAAAAGCGTTAAAGCGTTTACAGGTAATTTGGAGGGTGTTCAAAAATCTCGAGCGAGGCGCTCGTGTCTATTATTTGTTGTAATTTGTTATCTCGCCTTTTTTTTCCTCTCCATTTTACCAAATATTTTCTCTAAGTATAGCGACGATGATGGTAAATTAGTATGGTGTGTTGAAACGAGAGTCAAACAACTTTTACCTATGTAAAAGTTCATTCTAAGTTATGACGTTTTCGTTCGAGTTTAAAATGTTTTCAAAAAGTTGACATTTTCTTGGTATAGAAGTTTAGAGGTGAATTACGTCAGTGGTGGGTGCGTAAATTTGGTATGCGAGATTTCTAGGTGGATGTAGGAGTAAGTTTTTTTTTTTTTTTTTTTTTTTTTTTTTTTTTTTTTTTTTTTTTTTTTTTTTCCCTTCCCTGGGTTCAGACATCAAGGTCTATCAGCCCATTTACAGTAGAATAGTTATTTACATTAGAATCGGATTGTAGCACCGGAGTATGATGTGACCTGCTGAAAGAAATTGCCCAGAGCTGAGAATATTATTTTATTAGGTAGACTTAGTAGTGAGAGAGCAGAGATAGGGGCCATTGCTCCTTCCTCAATTAGGGTATGATAAAGCTTTTTTCTAAACTGGACTATGGAAGGACATTCAAATAGAATATGGTTAATATCACAAATTGATCTGGTATCTGGATGTAACATATGTTTGGTAAGGATTACCGAAAGAATTTGTTGAGTGCCTAAAAATATTCTCGTTGGTGAAAAAATTAGGAAGTCATATTGCAATCAAACATGAGAAGTAAATTTATCCCAGGTAGGGAAAAAGAGAAATTCTCAGGACTTGCTCCCTCAAAAATTTCAAAAAACCAGCCATAAAAAATTTCTGCCAACTTTCTCTTTCTCGTTAATGAAAAAATTGGAATCTCATGTTGCAGTCAAACATTATAAGTAAGTACCTAAATCCAAAATGGGAAAAAAGAAAAACTCCACTTGCTTCCCGAAAAATTTCAAAAAACCCTACAGAAAAAAATTTCTGCCAACTACCACTTTCTCGTTGATGAAAAAATTGGAAACAGTATAAATTTATCCAAGGGTGGAAAATGAGCAACTCTCAGGACCTGATTCTCAAAAACTTTCAAAATTTCAAAAAATCCCCCTAAAAAAATGTCTGCAAAGGACCAAATAATCACGTTTCCGAGATTTTGACATGGATATGTCTTTAGGCCTGGGGGGTAAAATTTTGAAATTGTTACGCTAGAAAATTCTTACGCTAGAAAATTCTTACGCTAGAAAATTCTTACGCCTGAAAATGGTTACGCTTGAAAATGGTTACGGTTACGGTGGATCAAGACATTATGACATTATGTTGGACTTAAAAAAACTTATAAATAAAATTAAATATTATATTTGAACATAATAATTTGCTGATATCCTGTTAGACTTGGACGAGTTACGGGTTATGTGTAATGATCACAGTGGATCAAGACATAATGACATTATGTTAGGCTTGAAAAAACTTATAAATATAATTAAATATCATATTTGAACATGATAATTTGCTGATAACATGTTGGACTTGGAGAGACTAAAGTCGGTCAAAAAGTCGGTCAAAAAGATGGTCAAAAAGTCAGTCGAAAAGTCGGTTGAAAAGTCGGTTGAAAAGATAGTTGGAAATCAGAAAGATGGTTGGAAATTCGATCGGAAATTCGATCGGAAATTCGATCGGAAATTCGATCGGAAATTCGATCGGAAATTCGATCGGAAATTCGATCGGAAAGTCGATCGGAAAGCCGATCGGAAAGCCGGTCGGAAAGCCGGTCGGAAAGCCGGTCGGAAAGCCGGTCGGAAAGCCGGTTGGAAAGCCGGTCGGAAAGCCGGTCGGAAAGCCGGTCGGAAAGTCGGTCGGAAAGTCGATCGGAAAGTCGATCGGAAATAGACCGATTATTATATGGAAAGTTAGAAGGAGCGTTATATGGAGTTTTAAACAGTTACATTTTTAGATTATGACATAATGACAATATGTTAGACTGGAAGAAGTTAGATGGAACGTTAGATGGAAAGTTAGATGGAGCATTATATGGAGCGTTAGACAGTAACATTTTAAAATTAAGACATAATGACATTATGTTAGACTCAAAGAAGTTAGATGGAGCGTAAGATGGAATGTTGGATGGAAAGTTAGACAGAATGTCAGACAGAAAGTCGGGAAAGATTGCCGGAAAATGATTGTCTGAGAGATAGTAGTTGGGAAGATATGCGCTAGTTTAGTAGAGGCACAGCACTAGAAGCTGAGTAAATGGTGCATCCCTCTCCTTGATGGTAATCAGAAGTGTCTTTTGACCTGTGTAATAGCAGTAACACAGTAACTAAATGAAGCTGCCATACCTTAAGGGCACTGAAAGAAGTACATCCCATGTTGAATGTTGATGAACATCCTGAAGAATTATATTAAATTTGAGAGTATGGTATATCTTACTGACATATCCATGTTCTAAGATTTTTGCTTTAAAGCAAAAAACGCGTTCATTTTTTCCTCAATGTTTTGTTCAGGTTCCTCTTCTCTTGCTCCATCCATTACGAGTACTTGAACTTAAAATCAAAATTGCTATTTGCTAACATAATTCTTCTTATTTGGAATTAATCCAAAAATAAATTTTTTCGAGTCATTTAGCGCTGTGATTTAAATATCTGTTTTTTTCATCAATTACGATGTTTACTTGTACTCCAAAATAAGAAAAATCATAGTTGAAAAATATAATAAATTTTTCCATTTAGACGTAAGTTCGTACACGAAGCTGTGATGGGTTGGAGGAGGGTAATAGTATCTCTGCTTGGAAATAAAATTTTTTTTTTTTACTAAAGCATCGGTTGCTATTATCAATGAAGAATTACTTCCTTACTGGCGTCAACATATGGACTCGGTGGCAGCATGCGGCGCGCATAAAAAAGAAGAAGCCTTTTGGCACGTGACGACTATTTCCATTTTAACGACTGGAAGATCGGTAATTTTCGTTATTGATCATTGTTCCGATCGAAGTTATCGATTTAATGGATGAAAATCATACATTGATATCGTATGTGATTATACTTATGTGCAGTACAATCTGAGAATTTATATGGGCTTAATCGCTGTTAACGTGATGGAGGGTGTATGGAGGGGAAGATTTTATCATTAACTTTAGAAGACAGTAGAGAAAAGTTAATGGGGGTATTTTTAATCCATTTGCGTACTCTCTGTTGGGGACATGTCTCCAAAAGAAATAATGAAATGCCAATGAACCAGTTAAAGTACCTATTAGTTTTGATCATCTCAAGATATTAGGTACGTGAAAAAAGTTTACAATAAGGAATCGAATGTAAAGGGTGTTTACTCTACTGGATCTCAAAAACGAAAATTTTTGCCATTTTCATACCACTTTTTATGCTTGAAATTTGCCCAAAAAAGCACCTCCCCCCTCATTTTTACCTTTCAATTAAAAACTTCAAACTTTGAAAATTCTTGCTATTTCCTAGTTTTCTTGCTACGAAGGTAAAATTCTGGCTATTTTCTGGTTTTCTTGCTACAAAGATAAAATTCTTGCCAATTTCTCTTTTTTTCTTGTCTTTTTTGCTATAGTAGACGCCCCGATGCACATTTAACAGTAAGGTGACCCCTATTTTAGGTTTAATGAAATTATTTGTGATTTTTCATGTCTCACCCCCCCCCCATATTCATTTTCATGAGAACATCATTCTTATCAAGTTTTAATCTTCTAAATGTGAAATACAAGTAATTTTTGAGAGTACTAAATTCCAAACCAAAAAAAATTGAGAAATCGTTGAGAATTGAGACAATAAAAAATATCCATTTTAATCTCTAGATTTTCTGCCATCCCCTCCTCCAATAGAAAATGAAGGGCTTCAGTTTTTACCTCTAATTTTCCAAAAATAAGTAATATCATCAACAATTTGAAAACTTCCAAAATTTCTTACAATTCAATTTCAAATTTATTCTACGAAAAATATGGAAGAATCAGTCTCTTTTTCATGAATAACTACAGGTTCGCCCATATTCCTGTTTCCCATTAGAACGGTGAATGAAGGGGAGAAGGTAGAGCTAAAAAATTTTCAGAAGTCAAAACCTGCTAAAATATAACAACAGCTTATTTTGAAAAATTTCAAGATTTCAAAATATTTCAACATTCAACGTTCAATGCATTCTTCCCATTTGAGCCAACTCGAAACTTCTTCACATCTCATCGGGAGAAAGAAGAGTTCTCGCATACTTCTTGTTTAAAACAGACTAATTAAATCTCTAGAATGAAAATTTTTTAGCTCAACAATTTCTGAATCATTTTAGAATTTGTGTTAGCTCAAGACCAAAAATCTGAACAAAGTTCATTTTCACCAAAAAAATATATCTACTCTAAGAAAAATAGGTAAGTACAAATTCTGTGGAAAAAAACAATAAATAACTCATCCGTTAAAAAAACAGACCATAGAGAGAAAACATTTCCAGAATAAAACAAAAAAAAAATAACCTCGAGAAAAAACTTTAAATATAGGTATGTACCTATTTCTGGAAAAAATTAAGAAAACAACACATATGAAAATACTTTCAAAAAAAATCAAATCACTAGCAAAAAAACAATGGAAAAAAACCAAAACCACTACAGAAAACATCTGGAGAAAAACGAATCCACTTCTAAAACAAACTATTGAGTAAAAAAGTTTTTAAAAAACAACTCATTTTCAGAAGAACTTCAAAATATCAAAAAAAATTTGAAAACTCAAAACTAAATGGATTGGAGGAAAAACGAATTTTTGACCTAAAGCACAAAAAAATATTTTCAAAAATTAGAAAAAAACAACTCATTTGGAAAAGAAAATTGGAAAAAATATGTTGAGGAAATTAAACAAACACAACGAATCACGTACCATTTTTTTCAATTTTCAAAAAAAGGTAAACCATTTGCAGTAGGAAATAAAAAAGCCAACCCCCAAAAAACTCAAAAAAATAACCCATTTTCAGGAAGAAATCAAAAAACCAAATCACGACAAAAAGGCAAATCTAGAGAAAAAAACAACCAATGTTCAGCAAAAAAATCAGACTAAGTTGAGAAAAAAACCAAGAAAATGAATTAGATATGCGCAGGAAAAAAAACAAAATAAATAACCCATTTTTATCTGGAAACGAAATAAATCAACCTACTTATATTAAAAAAAAAACAATCACAACAGAAAACACCTGGAAACGAACAGTCTATTTTCAAAATAAGCCAAACCTTCTGCAGAAAGAAGTAAAAAAAAATCCAATATTGAGAAAAACCTAAACCATAATTGAAAGTTTACTATCTGAATGGTTATCTTATCTTGATTATATGTATAATTGTATAATAATATCCAAAGTACATAGGTAGATGCCATTTTACCACCAGATTTCTAACCATCTGAATTTCTCTCAGTGTTTCGCAGAATCTGTTCTGATACACTCTGTAGGAAAAATTTCAACTGAAAATTTTGGATGGTAGTCCCTCACCCCTCCCCTTCCCAATGGCACAATCACATTTTTAGTTGGCAACACTAGTCTTTGAACAGAAAGTTTTTGAAAATGATGCATTTTTTATGGAAATTCTTCATTTTGAGTCGGAAAAAATGGAAAAAATTGTGTTTTATCAACAACTGATTTTTTTTTGAATATTTTACTAAAATTTTCGCAAAAACATTTTCGAATTTTTTTTTTAAATTTATAAATTTTTTTTCAACTTTGTGAAATTTTTTTAAATTTTAATTTTGCAAAAAATATTCATTCAATTCTTTTTTTAAATGTTTTTGATTCTTCGCAATTTTTTTGAAATTAATTTTTGCCGGATTTCGCTTAGATTTTGTTACTAAACGGTTGTGGAAATTGAGCTTGAAAGTTTTAGAAATGACCTGAATATGATAACCTATGATTGGTTTCCAGAATCTAAAATTGGAACCACGTGATATGTCAAATTTCTAAAATGTAAGTCAATTCCATTGTTTCAGGATTGGTAAAGAAACGAAGACTCATTGAAAAACTCCAAATACCGATTTCAGTAGGAGAAAAAATATTTTAAGAAAATTCTCAGTAAAAATAAGCTTTCAAGTTTCATTTCCTCCATATAGTTCGAGGAATTTACTGGTAGGTTATACGATGGCACAACGGCAGGTTCCTGTTCTCGTGCTGCCTGCCATATTTTTCATCTCAAACATAAATCCTAACACGATATTTCTTGGGTCAATGGAAATTTCATCTCTTTGCTCTTAAAAGATGATATCATATGGTTGTCTAAATAAAATATATGGCCGACGTCGCAGTCGCACCCCTTCTTAATTTACACTCGTACTCAAAGTCGAATATGGTTTCGTATCCATTGATGTGAATCATATGCTGAACCGCAGCACTTCATTTCGCGAAACATGTCGTTTTAGAGAGGAAAAAAAACTCAACCAATCTGGATCGTGTCAAAATAGGTATAGAAATTTTAAAAAATCCTAATTTCCCTTCCCTCGTATTTTCAGCCTATCCTAGCTATAAAATTGAAAATCACCAGAGCCCAAGCCAAGTTCCGAATGAACGTCGAAATCGAGTCCACTGGTCGAGAAATCGCCATTAACACGCATCTATTAAACGTATCATTGTTGGAAGCTCCGTATGATCTCGGCATATTAATCGAATGTAATTTGACGTCGACATGACAGAACAGAAATTCATACGACGTATTTTTTTTTCATCATTTCATCGGTTCCTAAGGGTTAATTTTTTCCGACCGTTTCCTTTTGTCAAATTTAAACGAACGTTTTTCGCATACCTAACGAAGCATCGCTCGTATCAGAAGAATTGTGCGCAACTTCTACTAAGATACTTGCTCGTAGAATACTTATACCTACGGCCTGGGTATACTTTTAATTAAAACCCATGTGTTGTTGAACTGTATATAAAATCTGACATGGCGACCTTTTTTTTTCTCTCCTCTTCTCATCAATTGAAGACGAACTACACTTGGAAAGCTAATAACACTCGGAACGATGATATTTAAGATGACATTGGTACAGGAAGCCACGCGACTGTTGGTTTCCTATTTGTTTCCGGCTGTGTAAATGTCTTTTGTGTATCCGCTTTCTTCGGTTAACTAATTTACCGTTGAATGTAATATTTACTCGAGCAGATGCTTTTGAAGGGAAAAAAATGTAGATTTGGACGTCGCGTCGCACAGTGGGATGAGAAATTTTCTAGGTGGCCAAAAATCAAAAAAACCTAAAAAATCAACATTCATGAAATGATGCGAAACCAAGCATATGGTGTTCTACTAGATTCAGGACATCTAGTATCATATTTTTCATCCGTTGCGGAGTGGTCTCCTTGCCACAGTGACCCGCGAAACTTCGCGGTTTGAATGAGGACTGGTTTGCAGAAAAGGCACGTATATTTCAACCACCTCCTGTTATGAGAAGAATTCGATGTGTGGAAGTGTGCAATATGTTTTTATGTAGTATTTTTCCTTGCGAATTCAGTGGTTTAATTATTTTTGAGTTTTGATGATTACCAACGAAGTTATTGCATTTATGAAGTAAGTACTTTTATGTCATCATAACTATACATTATTCAACTTCAACTAGTTGTATAAAAAATGCTCCGAATTGCTCCGAAAAATACTTTATGCAGTTTTGTTCCTTGAAAGGTGTACTATCACTGGTTCTTATCAGTTTTTGCCGAAACTTGCCGTTTTTAGATATATCGGCATTTGTGTGATTCAAACATTCTAACAAAAATTGGAAAAAATATAAAAAGTGAAATGACATATCGATTTCTATTCATTTGAAGACGCTGAGTTGGGATGCGTACTAATTTGAAGGCGCTGAGTTCGAATATATGCTTGGTTTTTTCCTCCAACCCCTCTGACCCCCCCTATCATCCCCCTCGATGAAGTCAAAATTCAAAAAAAAAGAAAAATGACGTGTTACGTGTCGTTTGTCAGGTTTTTGAAGACGCTGAGTTCGAATATGTGCTTAGTTTTTTCATCTAACCCCTCTGACCCCCCCCCCAGCCCCCTCAATGTCAGAATTTAAAAAAATGAAAAATAACGTGTTACGTGTCGTTTGTCAGGTTTCTAAAGACGCTGAGTTCGAATATGTGCTTAGTTTTTTCATCTGACCACTCTGCCCTCCCCCCCACCAGTCCCCTCATTGAGGCCAGAATTTAAAAAAATGAAAAATAACGTGTTACGTGTCGTTTGTCAGGTTTCTAAAGACGCTGAGTTCGAATATGTGCTTAGTTTTTTCATTTGACCCCTCTGCCCCCCCGCCTCCTCGATGAGGTCAAAATTCAAAAAATTGAAAAATAACGTGTTACGTGTCGTTTGTCAGGTTTTCAAAGGCTTTGAGCTGAAATATTTTGCCTATTTTTTGGATTTGACCGTTCAGTTTCCCCTAGCCCCTCCACCATTTTGAAAACTAGAGTGCAAAAAATGCAAGTAGTGTATGGCGCATAAATTCTCATCAGTTCGGAGTCACCGGTTTCGAAAAAATAAACTTAATTTTTCGACTTGACTCCTCCCGCGCTCTTCAATTGACTTCCCTCACACAATTACAAAATTTTTCTATTCATGTTTACAAGTCGATTCCTTTGTATAATTCCTTTGGCAAACTTTTACATTTTTTTTCAAGTTTCGGCAAAAACTGATGAGAACCAGTGATTACACCTTTCAAGGAACAAAACTGCATAAAGTATTTTTCGGAGCAATTCGGAGCATTTTTTATACAACTAGTTGAAGTTGAATTATGTATAGTTATGATGGCATAAAAGTACTTACTTCATAAATGCAATAACTTCGTTGGTAATCATCAAAACTCAAAAATAATTAATTAATTTTTCTTAAGTAACCATATTGGTTTTCAAAAACATTTACATAATTAGAATATAGTCTAAATGACACAATAACTTAGTTTTTTTTATTCAATTCCCCTTGAGACTTCTCCTTTCGTATCTGTAGAAAGAATAACTGCAGGATCAAATTCCGGAGGCTAAAAAAATGTATATTTCGATACCTCACTTGAAAAATTGCAATCATTTCATTTGTAACCGCCTCTTCCACTCCCCTTTCAGCTTTTTTGAAAAAAGTGATATGGGAATCGAATTCAAGGGGGGAAACCCCGATATTTTGATACCCCACTTGAAAAATACCAAAAATTCGAGATTTTACCCCTCCCCCCTACACCCCTTTGAAAATTTTTGAAAAAATAATGTCAGAATTGAATTCACAAGGTAAAAACCTATATTTTGATACCCTACTCGAAAAATACCGAAACCCCGAGATTTCACCCCCTCCTCCCACTCCCCTTTGAACTTTTTTGAAAAAATATTGTCGGAATCGAGTTCAGGAGGCACGAAAACCTATATTTTGATACCCCACTCGAAAAATTCCGAAAATCTGATTTTCCAACCCCTTCCCCACCCCCCTTCGAACTTTGGGGTCAAAAAAATGTGAAAAATGGATTCAGCGTACCCGAAAACCCCCGAATACCCGATTTATGATTTTTGGCCACCTAGAAAATTTCTCATCCCACTGTGCGTCGGCTTAATGAAAATGTTGAAAATTTACACGTCAAAGCTCGTTGGCCGAGTAAATTATACGCGCGTTTGGTGCCTACTCGTAGATGTTCTTTGATGACATGCTGGGGTTTTGTATTCATTGATGTGGTCACCGAAGCATCTAAAGAATTGGCATTTGTAAAGCCTTTGAAATAAATTCCAGTTCAGCTAAACGTACTTAGATTTTTGGCATCGATTCACAGGTAAATTGGGAGGTTGGTCCGAAGGAATTTTTTCGTTGACGAAGATCTGTCAACGACCGATGACCTTATTCAGCGTTGCCAACCGAAATTTTAATAATTCCTTAAATCAACATAAAATCCTTTCAGTCAAAATTCCTTAAAAATTCTTTAATCATTTTTTTTTGTTACAATTGATGTCACTTAATAACGTTATCTGCCGCCTAATTTGAAAAAAATTGAATAAAAACGAAAAAATGTTTTTTTAGAAATCTTTACGAATTTTTGCTAAGAAGGTACCTAGGCGAAAATTTAGAGTGCCATTTGGGATTTGAGAAGGGCTGAATTTAAATTTTAGAAATTTTTGCTGAATTTTTCTGTTTTTGGACCAAAATTAGACAAAAATTTAAAAAATAGGGGCTCGGATCTAAAAAATACGTGTTTTTGCTAATTTTTCATATTTGTTTCAAAATTCCTTTGAAACTTTTCAAAATGTAAAATTCCTCAACAAATTCGTTATAATTTTTCACCAACCTCAAAATTCTTCAACTTCAAGATATTTTCCTTATAGTTAGTAACGCTAACTTTATTTTTAATTCAGACGAGATCGATTCTCGTTACGATTCACGACATCCATTCCGTTAACCCCAAGTATAGAGATGGACCGGATAAACTATCATCGAAGATTCAAATGTACTACGAAGGTGTCTTAACTCGAGTAATAAGCCGGATGCCTCGACGCTATTTTGGTTTCAACGTGTAAACGTCTAGAACCATAATATAAGGTGACGTTTTCCGTTATTGTCCTTATAATACAAAACCAAAGTATAGTTATTTATACACGAAGAAATATTTAGCGTCCTATTGTAGAGGAAATGAGCGCCTCTACGAAACGGAAGCAATCGAACTCAAAGAGTAGGCGTCGGAATAGTAATCTTAATACTCACTCGAAATGCTTCATAATTCATCGAACTAATTATTAAATTATTTTTAATCTGTGCCTTTCGCCTTCACATACGAAGAGGTGAAAACGTCGATATAGAAAACACCCCCAAATTCCCCTCCGTCCACTTCGTAATAAGCCACGTTTTAAAAAACGATTTACGCGTATTTTTTTTTTACTTTTCTGGTCCATACGTAGTACGTATGTACACGTACATACACCCAAGATAACGATAGAATGTTTTAAAATACAAAAAGTTCTCTCCTACGCCAGCCTTCGTTATTTTGGCATCTGTCTATAAACTATTAAAGTTATTTTCGGCAATGCCTCGCCGTACCCGTTTAATTACGTTAAGAAAAACGTCATAAATGATGAGAGCGGAGCCCGCGCTTTACACGTTCACCAACAAATCGAATTGCAATCGAGGCTGAAAAATTAACCAGAAAGTGATTTTTCAAGATGGAATTTCGATAATTTCTGCGAATACCGGACGTTAGCTTCGAGAGATGCATTATTTTTATCGTGTTGCATCGTGCTACGGAAATGACCAGAGATGAGATCGTAAATCGAATGTGTTCTTGGGAAATGGAACTTGCATCGAGTTGAACTGTTGAAGATCGATAAATTGAGAATTTTTGTTGAATGAATCAGTTCTGTAGCTGTGTGTTGTATTTAGACCTCGAACTTATTAGATTTTCACCATAAAATGAATTGTTTTTTTTTTGAAAATGGTTTTTCGAAATTCTTCTCAAAATTTGTACTTTTTTTCCTTCTCTCAACACACTTATTATGAGTTTCCCGAAAATTTGTTGTTGTTTGGTAAATTAATTTTACTAGCCGGCTAGTACAATAAAAATTCCTGTAATAATTGCAGTATTAAATTGTAAGACCACATCAGCGGCTCAGCGCCAATTTTGCCTATGAGCATTTCTTCTGCGCTGGAAATTTCCCAATTCTTTTGGAGACTACAAAACGTCTTGAAACCGCCTTCAACCGTTTCAGAGAGTCAAAAATCAAGTATCAACCGAACCATTCAGTTTTTCACTTCGATACTAACACTAATAACGTATTTTTGATTTTATTACCAGGAAAATTATACATCGACGAAAGGAAAAAACACATTCGGTCTCCTGAGGAGATTTTTGAAAAAACTAAAAAATGACATTTTAACCAGTTTTCCAAAAATCGTTGTTTCATTGCCGCATCTTCAAGAAACGACACTTTTTCGGTCTCCTGAGGCGAGTTTTGAAAAAACTCAAAAATGACACATTCACGAGTATTAGAAAAATCGTCATTTCTGTTCGTTTCTGGCACTCTTTCGGTCTCCTGAGGTTATTTGTGAGAAAAATCAAAAATGACATTTTTAGAAGTTTTCGAAAAATCGTCTTTTGTTGTCGATTCTTGTCGTTTCCTGTCGTTTCTTCAAGAAACGACACTTTTTCGGTTTCCCGAAGCAATTTTTGAAAAAACTCTAAAATGACATTTTCACAAGTTCTCCAAAAGTCGTCGTTTCTTGTCGTTTCCTGTCATTTCTTCAAGAAACGACACTTTTTCGGTCTCCCGAGGTGATTTCGAAAAAAATCAAAAATGGCATTTCAACAAGTTTTCCAAAAATGGTCGTTTCTTGTCGTTTCTTCAAGAAACGACACTTTTTCGGTCTTGTGAGGTTATTTTTGAAAAAACTCAAAAGTGACATTTTCAAAATTTCTCCAAAAGTCGTTGTTTCTTGTCAATTCTTGTCGGTTCCTGTCGTTTCTTCAAGAAAAGGCACTTTTGCGGTCTCTCGAGGCAATTTTTGAAAAAACTCAAAATCGACATTTTCACAAGTTTTCCAAAAGTCGTCGTTTCTTGTTGTTTCCTGTCGTTTCTTCAAGAAACGTCATTTTTTCGGTCCCCTTTGCAAACTTTTGAGAAAACACAAAAATGACATTTTGAGGAATTTCCCGAAAATCGTTGTTTCTTGTCGTTTCTGGTCGTTTATTCAAGAAACGACACTTTTTCGGTCTCCTGAGGTTATTTTTGAAAAAACTCAAAAGTGATATTTTCACAATTTCTGCAAAAGTCGTCGTTTCTTGCCGTTTCTTGTCAATTCTTGTCATTTCCTGTCGTTTCTTCAAGAAACGACACTTTTTCTGTCTCCCGAGGCAATTTTTGAAAACACTCAAAAATGACATTTTCACTAGTTCTACAGAAGTCGTCGTTTCTTGTTGTTTCCTGTCGTTTCTTCAAGAAACGACATTTTTTC